>PVKA01047644.1:0-14214 GCA_004027165.1 Ctenomys sociabilis
TTTTTTTTTTTTTTTTACTGAGAAGAAAAAGTATATATTTAGAATTAGTTATCTGGATTCAGTAGTTTAGATGATCCCAATTTTGTTGGCAACATCCAATGCATCATAATCAGGAGCCAGTCGAACATACGCCTTCTTCTCTCCATCAGGCCTGATTAGCGTACTGACCTTGGCAACTTCAGTGTCATAGAGCTTCTTTACAGCTTGTTTGATTTGGTGTTTATTGGCTTTGACATCCACAATGAACACGAGTGTATTGTCCTCGATTTTTTTCATGGCTGACTCTGTGGTCAGGGGGAACTTGATGATGGCATAGTGGTCAAGCTTGTTTCTCCTGGGGGCGCTCTTCCGAGGGTACTTGGGCTGCCTCCGGAGCCGCAGTGTCCTGGGACGGCGAAAGGTGGGTGATGTTCTTATCTTCTTCTTTTTGTGGCTGTGAATGCCTTTCAGCACCGCCTTCTTAGCCTTCAAAGCTTTTGCTTTGGCTTCAGCTTTGGGAGGGGCAGGGGCTTCCTTCTTCGCCTTCGGCGCCATCTTGGTAAAAAGGCTCTGTGTCTTCTATTCTGTGAGCGTAGAGATTCTAGAAGTAACTATTGACAAAAAATGTAACAATGTATGTTTGAGGAATCCTTTTAAAACCTCCATTCTGCTTTTGTTGAGTTAATGGATTACTTTGGTGAAGTTCTTTTTTTTTGGCAGAGCTGGGGATTGAACTCAGGCTCTTATACTTGCCAGGGAAGTGCTTATTCCATTGAGCCATCTCCCTGGCCCCCAATGGATTACTTTGGGATAAGTAAACATCCTTCATGGGTATAATAAAAATGACAAAAGAAAACATAAGATACAAGCACTAATTAAAACTATTAAATTCTTTAATACATGTGCATATTTAAACCAACATTCAAACATCTACTCTTTTTAAAGAACTAGTTCTGTTATTTTAGATTTTACAATGATACATTCATTTTTCTATTTATTAAACTTACAAGATTAAATTGTTCATGATACTCATATGCTGTATGGAGTGAAGCTTCTGTCTCCAGTTTCTCTCTCTGTCTCTGTCATCTCAGTACAGTACTAGGGACTGAATCCAGGGCTATTTTTATTTTTTGAGACAAGGTCTTGTTAACTTGCTAAACTGATCAAGTTGGGTTCAAAATTGTGATCTTCCTGCTTAGCGTAGCAGATTGCTTGAAGCATAGGCCCATGCCCCCAGGCATGGCTTTTATCTTATTTATTTTTATCTTTCCCATTTTTCAAGGTAATTAAACCGGCTATCAGTTTTTTTTACATTTGTATTTAAGCAGGTCTTGATTTCTTTCCATCATCCTCTTGTTTTGGCCAGATCTGAAATGTGTCCCGAAAGCTCAGGTGTTGAATGTATGGTCTGCAATGCAGCAGTGCTTAGAAGTGAGGCCTTCGGGAGGTGCTCAGATCACAAGGCCTCTACCATGGACAGATTTTCAACCTATACAAGGTTTAATACTTACTGACATTGTAGGAAGTAGCAGAAACCTTAGAAAGCGACGCTAATTGGAGGCAGTAAGTCACTGACAGTGTGTCCCTGCCCTGACCGTTTCCTCCTTCTCTCTGCTTCCCTATGGCCAAGAGTTGGCCCTACCTCATCTTCCTGCCCAATGTTTCTGCCTCACAGTAGTCTAAGAGCAATGGAGCTGGATTATGCTGCTCAAAAACTGGGAAAGATTAGAGCTTTCCTTCTTTCAGTTGGCTTTCTAAGGTGTTTTGTCACAGCAAGGAAAAGCTGACCAACACACTTCTTTACTGCTTTTTGTTCTTATGTTTTAAAATTCTGTACCATTGATTTTTTGTTCTTACATTTTAAAACTGATTTTCCCTCTTACATTTACAAGGTGTAATAAAGAGTTACAGTGATAATTTAAATTAAAAAATACAGTAACAGACATGTCCATTGACTCACCTTAAAATACTTCCCTGCATGCCAAACACATTCATCCTATTGTTCTTGTCATATTCTGAAGCAGCTCTGGAAGTGTTTCACGAGCTATAAACTGAAGCAAGGGACAGTATTTTGAGAAGGATTCATGAAATTTATCTTGTGCCATAGCAATTAAAAAAAATTTAAATGTAAAAAAGCCTAAAATTTAAACATTTACATTATCCTTTATGTTTTAGTTAAATGCTTTTTTGTGTGTGTGTGGTATTGTGGATTGAACTCAGGACCTCGTGCTTGCCAGGCAAACATCTGTTCTACCGAGCTCTCCCTGTTTGTTTCAAAACTTGTTTTTTATTTTTATTATTAAGGATGTGCATGTAGTATGCATTGGATCATGATTTTGGCACTAGTGCCAAAAATTCTTTGCTTACCACAAGGTCAGAAGATTTTCTTCTTTAATTTTTATAATTTAAGCTCTTAGGTTTTTGGGAATATAAAGTTGATTTTGAGTATATTTAGTTATGCTAAATTGTTGCAAGGAATATTCACTTGGTCTCCATTAATTATCTTGGCACCTTTGTTGAAATTTGACAGTTATGTAAGAGTTTATTTCTGTACTCTTAATTCTGTTCTATTGATTTATATGCCTATCCGGTACCAACAACACTATTTTGATTAATGTAGCTTTATAGTGAATTCCACAATTGCAAAATGTAAGTTTTTCAACATTATTCTGTATCAAAATTGTTTTGGCTTTCTTAGTTCCTTTACATTTCTATATAAATTTTAGGATTAGTTTGCAAGTTTGTACATTTCTACACAAAATAAGCTTCTGGGATTTCAACAAAGACTGAAGTATTTATTGTCAATTTGGTAGCAACTGATACCTTGACAATATTAAATCTTTCAGTACTGGCACATGTAAACATGGGTGCCTCTGCATTTATTTAGCTCTATTTAAATTTCTCTCATCAATATTTTATATTTTTAGTTCACAAGTCTTGAACATTGTTATGTTAATGTTATTTGAACACCTATATTTTTTGGTTTATTTGAATGAAAAATGTAAATTTCATTTGTTTGTTGGTATCATATATAAGTGCAATTGACTTTTTGATCCTTGTATATTGATTTTGGGCTCCATGCCTTTATTTGTTCTAGTAGTAGTAGTAGTAGTAGTAGTAGTAGTAGTAGTAGTAGTAGTAGTAGGTGTGTGTGTGAGGGAGAGAGATATTACCTTTCCTACTTTCTCTTCTCACTCCTGCTTCTCCTACCCTTCTCCTTCATCTTTTCTTTCTTTCTTCTTCTGTGCTTCTCTTATTGCATTAGCAAGAACCATTCAGTTCATTGTTGACTAGAAGTTTTTAGCTCATTCCCAAACTCAGGAAGCAAAATAGTCTTTCAACAATACATATGATGGTAGTTTTTTTTTTTTTTTTTAAATAATTGTCCTTTATCAGATTGAGGAAGTTTCTATTCATATTGTACTGAAAGTTTTTCTTAACTCACATCAATTTTGGATATTGTCAAATGATTTTTCTTCATCTATTAAGATGATAATTTTTGTTTCTTTTCTATTAACACAGTTTATTACAGAAATTGATATTAAACAAACCTTGAATTTGGGGAAAATGTAATTTCATTGTATTATATAACCCTTTGTCTATGCTGCTGAACTTTGTTTACCAGTATATTGTTAAAGGTTCTGTGTCCGTGTTCATCTGACCTAAAGTTTTCTTGCTTCCACCTCACTTTGCGATGCTAGGAACTATTTGTAGCATTCAAGGAGAATCCTAGCACTGTTGAATGATTTACAAGGTCTTTCTTCCTCTATTTTCTGAGTTTGTGAAGGACTGGTGTTATTTCTTCTTTCAATATTTAATAAATTAACCATCATCTGGGAATTTTTTAAAATAAGCTATTTACTTCTAATTCAATTCTATGTTATAAGCCTACTCAAACTTTCTGGTTTTTATCAGTTTTGGTAGTTGATATTTCTAGAATTTGTCCATTTTTATCTAAGTTTTCTCACTTATTAGCATGTCATGGTTCATACCTTTTTTTCCCTGTATTTATGACTGGGTCTACAGGGCCTACAGTCTCACTATGTAGATTACACTCACAGTAATTCTCCTGTTTACAGCCTCCCAAGTGCTGGGATTATAGGTATGTGCTGCCACACCCAGTCTCAATCACCGACTCAGCGCACCCCAGGGACGGGGGTCAACCCCAGCCGTCGCGCTCTGCCTAAGCAGGCTCTTTAGTCTGCTGAGCTATCAAGCCGGCCTTTAGGTCATAAATTTTAAAATTCTTTCTGCTTCATCAATGACATTCCATTTACTGATTTTGCCAATTTGTGTCTCCCCTCTGTTGTGCCTGTATTAGATCAAGGTCTGCTAACAAACTTTTTTTAGACAGAACTTTCAATTTCATTGATACTTTTGTTATGGTTTTTCTATTCTCTATTTTATGTATTTCTGCTCTGACTTGCTAGTTTCTTATAATTTTGAATTAGGTTTGTTCTTCTTTTCCTAGTTTCTTAAAGTAGAAGCTTAGATTATTTATTCATGACTTTTAAAATTTCTGATGTATGGATTAAAGCTCTAAATTTCCTGCTAGCTATTTATTTAGCCCTATCCTATAAGTTTGATGTTTTTAAACTTTTATTCATTTCAGAATGTCTTCTAATGTCTTGTATGATTTCCTTTTTGACCCATGGGTTATTTAGAAGTGTACTGTTTAATTTCCGAAACCAATGGTGATTTTTCAGTTGTTTTCTATTGTGAGAGACTAATTGGTATCCAGCATTAATACTAATTGTAATTAATGTCCTTGCATTTTATTCCAACATGTCTAGCCGTGAATTCTTTCTCTTGTCTCTGTTGTCCCTTCAAGGGCCTTTTAACTCAGTGTCTTCTAACTCTCAGAACATTCTTTTTTTTTTTTTATTTCTAGTTTTTGCAGTACTGGGAATTGAATTCAAGACCTTTGTACTTGCCAGGCAGGTGCTATTTTTCTGAGCTATCTCCCTGAACTAACTCAGAACATTCTTAGAAATTATTTTTTCTATTTTCCTAATTCATTTTTCTCTTTTACTGATATCTCTATTACTGCACAAATACTTTTGCTTTTATGCCACACACCTTTTAGATCTATGTATTTCTTGTGACTCTTAGTAAGTTCCTTCACCTAACTGTACAGTTGCAAGATTTTTTGTCAGTGGTATCCATTTATTTATTTCATTTACTGAGTTTATTTAACACCAAATGTTATTCATTTCCTGTTCTTGGCTTATGTTATTGCCTATGTTTTTGTGAAGATTATTTTAAATGTTTGTTCTGGCCATGATATTATTTTAGCATTTTGGATCCTCACAGTATTGGTCATTTATTTTTCGACCTGAGAATTTTTTTTCTGGAATACAGTAGTCTGGTGCTCAGTGTGAGCAGAGGTGAAGCTGCACTGTGCCTGTGCTGGGCTAGGTACCTCCCCCATGGTTCTGTGCATCAGTCACTTTATCCTGGTAACATCTGTGACTTGGGTGGTGTCTTAGATTCCTGTGACTGTGGCAAGAAAATCCCACACTGCGGATAGCTTAGTATCCCACAGTTTTGTTCTTTTCACAGATTGAGAGGCCGAGATTCATAATCAAGTTGTCAGCAGCTCCAGGATTCTGCTGAGGGCTGGGGGGGGGGGGTCCTCCCTGCTTTTTCAGCTTCTGGTGGCTCCTAGCAGTTCAGACCTTCTCTGCTTCTGTCAGCATCATTCTAACGTCTGTTTCTGTTTTCACACGATATTCTCTCTGTGTGACTATAGACAAATTTCTCTCTTCTTATAAAGATACCAGTCATTAGATTAGCACCTACATGAAAATGCATGGATAAGCTTGTTGCATTACTGTCCTTGGGCTGCTTTAGTAAGTTATCTCATAGGGTATATATCAAAACAACAGAGATTCGTCTTTCTCAATTCCAATAACCAGAATTGGCAGGAAGAGATCTTTCTGGGGAAGTATTATGGTTTGTGTCTGGATGTCCCAGTAAAGCCTCATGGGGGAGCATGCTTTTCAGAGGCAGCTGAACCTAGAATTTGTGATTGGTTCATTGTTTAGTGCTGGGATTGGTAGTGTGAGTGTAATACCTGCCCAAGGGCAGGCAGCCTACATATAATATAAGGGTGTAAAAGAGACTTGCTCCTCCCTTTCCGTCTAGTTGCTTTTATTGTCTTCTGAGGCCTCAACCACCATGAACTTTTCCCCTAGTGCCCTGTGCCATGCTGACGTGGAGCCAACTCATTATGCGCTGAGCCCTCTGCAACTGTGAGCTAAACAGACCTTTCCTCCCTTTAACTTTGAGCAATGGGTGTTTTGTCTCAGCAAAGAGAAAAAAGTAAGTAAGATAAGCAGTGAGAAAATCTGCTCCAGGCCTCTCCCCCAGCTCCAGGGTGAGTGCCGTCAATTTTTTTTTTTTTTTTTTTTTTTTTTTTGAGACAGGGTCTCACTGCAGTTCAGGTGGCCTTAAGCTCACTTTGTAGCTCAGGCTGGTCTCGAACTCACCAACAATCCTCCTGCCTCAGCCTCCCGAGTGCTGGGATTACAGGGATGCGCCACCATGCCCAGCTAATGCCGTCAATCTTTGGCATTTTATGAGGTACAGCAGTCTCTCCCAGCTCTGCCTTCTGCCTCAGTGGGTATCTTTACTCTGTGTGTGTGTCCTCACTTCCCCTTTTTGTAAGGATGCAGTCGTATTGGAGTAGAGCCCATCATATTCCGCCACATTCATTTTAAAAAGCAAAATGATAGAAATTCAACAATTGTTGCTATATTCCATACTGTCTTCAAAATAGTTGAGATTAATAAGAATGTAAAAAAATTAAACATAAACTGTTCCTTTCAAAAAACCAATAGAAATTAGTAGTATGATTATCTTAGCTATCTTGTGTGTGTGTATGTGTGTGTGTGTGTATATATATATATATATATACACACACACACACATATATAATTTTAAATTTCCTTCTTTATTCTTGTCTCTTAGCATTATCTCAATTGTTCTTCCCTTTTGAGCAGTTTCTATCCCTTTCACAATATCTATTATATGTTTTAGATTTTATTTACTCTTTCAGGTTCTTACTCTAGGGAGACAATGCAATGTTTACACATGTATGTCTGATTTATTTCATTTATGAATATGGTCTCTAGATGCATCCATTTATCTATAAAAGCCTTCAGCTTATCTTTCTTTATAGCTCAGTAACACTCCATTGTATAAAAATAGCCCATCCTTTTTATCCATTCCTCAGTTGATAGGCATTTGGGTTCTTTTCATGCTTTAGCTATGACTAATTGTGCTGCTATAAACATGGGTGCACATATATATATCTGTCGTGTGATGTTTTCAGCTCTTCTGGAAAGATATTCAGGAGGGGAATAGCTGGGTTGAATGGGCTCTCTAATCCTAGTATTTCGAGGAATTGCCACACTGATTTTAATAGTCGTAACAATCTACACTTCCACCAGCAGTGCAGAAGGATTCCTTTTCCCCTACTGCCCCTCATGCATATGTTATTGGTTGATAATTTGGTGATAGTCATTCTTTCTGGGATGAGATGAATTTCAATGTTGTTTTAATTTGTGTTTTTTGAATGATCAATGATGTTTAATATTTTAAAATATATTTGTCTTTTGTATATGTTCATCTGCTAAGTGTGTATTCATCCCAGCTGCCCATTTTTGGATCTGGTCTTTGAATTTTGGGGGCTTGATTTTTTTTTTTTTTTTTTTTAGTTCTTTATATGTTCTAGACAGAAGTCCTTTGTTGGAGTGACTTTTGGTTAATATTTTTTTCCCAGTTTTTGGGCTTTCATTGTACTCTGTGGGTGATTTTTTTTTTGATATGCAAGAACTTTTCCGTAAGATGAGATCCCAGTTGTTGATTCTTTGAAGTACTTCCCACACAATTTATTTTTTGTTCATGAGCTCACTGCCTACACCTATGTCATCAAGGTTTCTACGTACTTTCTCTTCCAATAGAGTTAGTGTTTATGTTTTAATATTTAACTCTTTGATCTATTTTAATTTTATTTTGGTGCACAGTGATAGACTTTTATCTAGTTTAAGTCTTCATCTGGAAAAGTCAGTTTTTTTCCAATACCATTTATTAAAGAGGTGATCTCTCTTTCAATAAATCTGTTGGCCCCTTTGGCAAAGACGGTCTTTCTAAATCAGATCACATTGAAATATTTTGGAAATTGAACTGAACATATATTTTTGAGGAAAATGTCAGTTCAACCAAGGAAATACGGTGTTGCTATTTTAAACTTGTTGGGGTGAGAAGGGCCAATTGGTGGCCTGCCTGGGGTGGGGGAGGTGAGAGGAAGATCAGCATAGGAAACATGGAATGCCTTCCTTCCCAGCTGTGTCCCTGTCCCCATTTTCTCTTCACACCAGATAGGCCTTCTCCTCCTCAGGATTTTAAATAAAAATGATTTAAATTAAATTAAGTTAAGAAGTAATTTGGAGAAAAGATTTTTTTTATTTCCAAAGTCTAGTTATAACAGACAGATGACTGCTCCTTTCTGCTTTACAAAGAATCTCACAGGAATTTATACTTTTAAATAAAAAAAGAGACATATAAAACAATATTATTGCTGGGACTGCAAAATTTAAGGGTGGTAACTCACTAGAAGTATGAGCTTTTTGGGATTGAAAATAGCTGTCAAAGAATGCATTACTGGTGCCTAACTCCGGGCATCCTACATGACTTCTTTGCTGGAAATAACATTTGCAAGAGTGGTTTTAAAACACAAAAGATAGCTGCATTTTTTCAGCTGCAGGTTTAAATGGAGCATCTTATTTTACTTAGATTTCTTTTATCTGTAACTGCAATTTTCTAAGCAGAGAGTAGAATCTAATAGCTAAAACCACTGAAGGAGTCTTTTTACCTGAACAGTTGTCATTTTATTTCCCAGGTCTTAGACTTGTTCTTTACTTTTGTGCACTCCAATATCTGACCAGGAAGTAACCCACATTTCATGCCAATTTGCCATCTTATCAGGAATGTAAAATAATTTCTACAGAAATTTTAGATACATTTCACTTGACAGTTTGTTATGAAAACTTACGTTTACAGAAATGTTGAAAGAATTCTATACTGAATGCTCACTTATGAACACCAAAATTCTTTAATTATTAGATTGATCTCTTTAGGTGTTAATGTTTGTCCTAATCTGTCACAGAAGTGTTGCCAATATTTGATTTGACAGCATTTTTTTTCTTCTGTGTTTTAGGGAAGGGTCTACAGGGTGTTCAGGGTCTCACTACTAGATGGGATTCATAGTGATTCTCCTTTTTTTGCTTTTATTAATTTTATTGAGAAAAAAATTGCAATCAGACAGCTTCAAAAGTTTGGTGGGAGAGTTGCAACAATTAATACATTGCATATTGTTGTCTTCATAGTAGTCATTCATAGCACAGGATGTAGACATGATATCCTGTCCAAACACTATTAGTACAAATCTTTCTTCTTATTGAATTAAGAGAAAGGAGCTATATATCTATCCTAACTATTTTGTATATGCAGATACAAAAAGATAGTTCATTTATATCACTTTTTTTTTCTTTAGTTTTGTCAGAGATGGGTATTCCATTGCCATCCAAATATTGCAGATGCATGAATTCAGCTAAATATTCCAATATAGTCCAGGAGTCCACAATACTAGTGGGTTATCCATAGGACTGGCAATGTCTGAATGTAACCACTTGAGCCTTCCACAGCTCAGCATATTAGCATGGCATCACTTTTCATACTTCATTTATGTACTTTTTTACTACATGGTTAAGACCAAGATAAAGCAAGACCTATATAACAAGAAATGTAACGTTTGTATCTGACAATGTCAGTCAAGTGCCCTCAGGACTTATCCAGAAATCCTGTACTGCACTTTGAAGATCCTTTGTCAGTGTCAGCCATGTGGATGAGTCATGGCCATTACTTGACCAATTTGCTCTCTGTGAAAGCCTGAGAGAATGTTTTCTCTCCAAATGACTCTCTTCAGGCACACACTGCATCATTGATCTCATTGCTCTGTGGCCCCATTATCTCCTTGATCAGAATATTTGGAACACAACTGAGTTACACGATGTTACAGTACAGGTTCTCCTATTTCCTGAGTCTTCATTGACCTTGAAAGGCTAAGGTCAAAATGTTGGCTGTCCTTGCAGCCCTTCTTTTTCTCTAATTTTTGGTCTGCAAACGTAGGTTTTTAACCCTCCAGAGAGAAGCTTATTATGTCCTACAACATATGCAGGTGGGTTTAAGCTCACTATATGTCTGAATATCAAACATCTTAGGCATAAGATGGTGCATGTGTTTTTCATCAAGTATTGATATCTTAAACTTTAAGTTTCTATTGAATGTGGAAAAAGAATGAAAAAAATAGAAAAATATTTAAAAATATGAATAAAGTTACATATTTTTACACAGTAATTTAGAAATCTAACCATATACAGCACTGTAGCAGGATAGTCCTGTAGCAGTTTTTATTTCTTGTTTCTTTTTTTCATTTGTTACACTTTAAACAAAACAAAACAAAACAAACAAAAATACAAATGAATAAAAAAAACCACTTCCTTGAGATACAGTCTGGCCATAATTGGTGTGTCATGAAAAGCAGTATGAATTTAAAAGACCAGAATGACAGGCATTCCAAGCATGACCCCACTATTACATGTTGCTATCTTCAGTGCAGTCCTTTAGTTCCCAGGTATTAGCATATATAGTTTGTTAGAGTGAGAATCCCACCAAGTAACTTCTAGTTTCAACAACTTGGTGATAGTTCTCCGGATCATTGCCTTGCCCATCTCGTACATATAAATGTATAGGTTTGCCCCTGTCATGTTTCCCTGCTTTTCTCCTTGCCCTCTTTTCATTGTCTAATCCTCAAGTTCTCACTTTCCTTTTAATTGTGTTATACCTTTCTATTTGTGTTTCTTCTTTTGAGATCTTACGCTAGGGAGACTATGTGATATTTACACATGTGGGTCTAGTTTATTTCACTTTTGAGTATATCTTCAATTGACATCCACTTGTATATGAAAACTTCGAGTTTATCATTCTTTATGGCTGAGTAATACTCCATTATATAAAAATACCACATCTTTTTCATTCATTCTTCAGGTGACAGACATCTTGCTTGTTTCCAAGATTTGGCTATCATAAATTGTGCTGCTATAAACATAGGTACATGTATATCACTGTGATATAACATTTTCAGTTCCACTGGGAATATTTCCAGTAGGGGAATAGCTGGTTTGAATGGGACTTCCTGTTCTAGTTTTTTAAGGAGTCTCCACAGTGATTTCCATAATAGTTGCTCTCGTCTACATTCCCACCATCAGTGGAGCAGAGTTCCCTTTTCCCCACAGCCTGTCCAACATTTGTTGTTAGTTGATTTCTTTATGATGGGCATTCTTTCTGGAGTGAGGTGGTATCTCAGTGTTGTTTTAATTTGCATTTCACGGATGGCTACTGATATGGAGTATTTTTTCATATATGTATTCACTTCCCTAATTTCATCTTCTGAGAACTTTGTGTTCATCTCAGATGCTCATTTCTGGATTGGGTCTTTAAATTTGGGGGCATTAATGTTTAGTTCTTTGTATATTCTAGAAAACAGACCTTTGTCTGAGTGGTTATTTGTCAAAATTTTCTCCAAATTTGTGGGTTGTCTTTTAACTTTGTTGGTAATTTCTTTTGACATGAAAAAGCTTATCAATAAGAGGAGGTCTAGATTGTTAATTCTTTCAAGTGTTACCCATGTGATTTGATTTTTGTTCATGAACTATTTGCCTACCCCTATGTCTTCAAGAGTTCCTCTTACTTTCTCTTCTAGGAAATTGAGTGTTTCTGTTTTAATGTTTAGATGTTTAATCCATTTTGACTTTAACTTGGTGATAGACTCGGGTCAAGTTTTAGTTTTCGGCATGCAGATAGCCTGTTTTTCCAGCACCATTTGTTAGAAAGGCTATCTTTCTTCCAGTAAGCATGTTTGAACTCTTTGTCAAAGATCAGCTTGTTTAGTGTGTTTGTAGAGGCATCTGCATCTTCTAGTGTACTCCATTGATCCTCAGGTCTATTTTGTTGCCCGTACCATGCTGATTTTATCACAGTAGCTTTGTAGTATAATTTCAAGTCAGAGATTGTGATGCCTTCTGCCTTGTCTTTGTTGCTCAGGATTGCTGCTGCTATTCTAAGTTTTTTTCTGGTTCCAAATAAATGTTAAGAATGATTTCTTTAGGCCTGGGCAATATGTTGTTGGTAGTTTGATAGGGATTGCATTGTATCTGTACAACAATTTTGGGAGTATGGCCATCTTCACGATGTTGGTTCTTCCTATCCAGGAGCATGGAATATACTTCCATTTTCTGAAATCCTCTATGATCTCTTTTTTCAAAGTACTGCAATTTTCCTTGAAAAGATCTTTGACTTCTTTAGTTAGGTTAATTCCAAGGCATTTCCTTTTCCACGGTGCTATTATAAAAGTTATTTTTTCCTCTAATTTCCCTCTCAGTGTGTTTGTTATCTGTGTAGAGGAATGCTACTGACTTTTGAGTATTGACTTTGCTTCCTGCTATGCCACTGAATTCGTGTATCAATTCTAGTAGCTTCTTGGTGGAGTTTTTTTGGGTCTTCCAAGTAAAGTATCATGTCATCTGCAAATAAGGATAATTTAACTTCTTCTATACCTATTTTTATTCCTTTTATTTCTCTCTCTTGTCTAATGACTCTAGCTTATGATTCCAGAACTATATTGCATAAGAGGGGTGGTAGAGGATATCCTTGTCTTATACCAGATCTAAGAGTAAAAGGTTTCAGATTTTCCCCATTTAGAATTATACTAGCCAGTGGGTTGTCATAGATAGCTTCTATCAGATTGTATTAAAGGCCTTGTATCCCAATATTTGTAGGAGTTTGAACATGAATTAGAGTTGGACTTTGTGAAAATCATATCAATAGAGGTTTAGCTCTATTGATAAAGTGTATTACATTTATAGATTTGCACATATTGAACCCTCCTTGCATCCTTCAGATATATCCTATCTGGTATTTGCTGTATTCAATTTGCTAGGATTTTCCTGAGGATTTTTGCATCTATGTTCATGAGGGAGATTGGCCTGTAGTTCTCTTTTTTAGTTATGTCTTTCCCTGGTTTTGAAATCAGTATAATACTTGCCTCCGGGAATGATTTTGGGAGGATCGCTTCCTTTTTAATTTCATTGAAGAGTTTGAGGAGTATAGCGATAATATCATCAGTAAATTTCCTATAGAATTCAGCTGTGAATCCATCAGGACATGGTTTTTTCTTTGTCGGTAGTTTTTTTTATTTTATTTTATTTTATAACATTTCGTATTTCATTGGCTGTTATTGGTTATTGAGAATTGTTGTATCTTCTTGATTGAGCTTTGGTAATTTTTACCTTTCTAGGAATCTGTCTATTTCTTCTGTATCTTCTATTCTGTGAGAGTAAAGATTCTCAAAGTAGCTATTGATAATCTTCTGAATTTCCACTGGGTCTGTGGTGGTTACTTACACCCTTTTCATTCCTTATTGCTTGTATTTGAATTTTTCCTTTCCTCTTTTTGATGAGGTTAGCCAAGTGCTTTTCAATTTTATTTAATCTTTCCAAGAACCAGCTTTTTCATTTGCTGATTCTTTGAACTCTTTTCTTCATGTCAACTGCTTCAATCTTTATGATTTCTTCCCATGTTTGGGCTCTGGGTTTGGTTTACTCTTCCTTTTCTAGTTGTTGGACGTGCAGCATTAGCTTGTTTATTTGTTTCCATTCTGTTTTCCTAATATGTGAGTTCACAGCTATAATTCTCCCTCTGAGAACTGCCTTCATTGCATCCCATAAATTCCAATAAGTTGTGGTTGAATTTTCATTGAATTGTAGATATAGTTGAATGTCTTGATTAATTTCATCTGTGACCCATTGATTGCTGAGTAGGGTGTTGTTTAATTTCTTTGTATTTAGGGGAGTTTTCTGGTTTCTTTTGTCATTTATTTCCAGTTTCACTGTACTGTGGTCGGATAATATGTATGGGATAATTTCTGTTTTCTTGCATATACTTAAGCATGACCTATGGACTAGTATGTTGTCTATTTTAGAAAATGACCTATGTGCAGCTGAAAAAAATGTGTATTCAAATGTGGTAGTGTGGAACACTCTGTATATGTCCAGCAGGTCCATTTGTTCCAAGCTCTGGTTCAGTTCTGCTACTTCCTTGCTAATTTTTTGT
>PVKA01047645.1:0-14205 GCA_004027165.1 Ctenomys sociabilis
AAGGAGACTGACACTGACAAGGGATCTACAGAGTGTGGTACGGGTCACAGGATAAAACCCTGAGGGTACCTAACTGACCTTATCTGATACAAAAGTTACATTTCTTGTTATATAGGTCTTCGTTTTTTTTCTTTTTTTTTTTTTGTCTTTTTGAGACAGGGTCTCACTATGCAGTTCAGGCTGGCCTTAGGCTCACTTTGTAGCTCAGGATGGTCTTGAACTCACAACAATCCTCCTGCCTCAGCCTCCCGAGTGCTGGGATTACAGGCATGTGCCACCACGCCCAGCATATATAGGTCTTGCTTTAACTCGGTGTTAACCATCCAGCAGAAAAGTATAAAAATGGAGGTATATAAAATATTAATATATTGAGCTGTGAATGGCTCAAGTCAACAACTTCTGTGGATAACCCACTTCTATTGTGGACTACTGATCTGTGTTGGATTGTTTTATTAAATATATATTTAATATATTATATATATAATTTTATATATAACATACATAAAATTAGCTATACCTGTTTTGAAAATCTGTAACATATGTATTGCTGTACGTTACCCTGTTTGTCATTTTTTCTATTTGTTTTTGTTTCTATTTTTCACTCTTTAAGTTAAAATACAAATAAATAAATTTAAAAATAAATAAATAAATAAAAAGAAAAAAAATTCCCAAGCAGAGTAGAAGCCTCTGTTTATACCGCCTCTGTTTATACCGGATGAGATACTAATAGAGATTATTATCACTACATAGTTTGAGGATTCTCTCTTTTCTCTAGAAGAAAAAAAATCATTTTATTTTCATCTGTAGGTGAAAATGTTCATATATTCTCTGCTGAATGTAATTATTATTCTCTAGGTCTTGTATTTCAAAGAAATATAGCCTGTGCTTTTATGATCAAAACTCTAAGGCACATTTCTTACTACTAGAAATCCCATCTTTTGATATCGAAATGATTCCAACCTTTCTGCTGAAAGATATCACAGAAAGGTCACCTGGCCTAGTCCCCCACCCAAGACAGACATTTTCTTTTATACTTCTGTAATTCACACACATGTTCATTCTCTCTCTCTTCATCTATCTGCCTGTTGCACTTGCTCTCTCTCACACATACCTCCATGCACATCTATAGTCATAGCAACCAAACTCAGGGCCAGGGTTATTATCTCGTGGCACAACACCTGCCTGGCAAACACAAAGTCCTGAGTTCAATGCCTGGTACAAAACAAAACAAAACCAGATCAACTAACTTCATTAACAAGGACTTCATCTCTCACAAAGTATCCTATCACACTCCCATCTAAAAGTACTTCCAGTGCTTGCTTCGGCAGCACATATACTAAAATTGGAACGATACAGAGAAGATTAGCATGGCCCCTGCGCAAGGATGACACGCAAATTCGTGAAGCATTCCATATTTTTTAGGATATTATGTCGACTTTTAGTGCTATGGTCATCCACTAGGTAAATAATTATTGAATCTTTGATATAATTCAGCTATATAAAAACCAGTAAATATAATATCATGTATGCACCTTGTACAATACCAAAACGTTATGAAAACAGTTTGCAATGTATTATTTCATCGACTCTGTATGGTTATGGTGTTTTGAAACTGTCTGATTGACATTTGTATTTCAATAAAATAAAAAAATAAATAAAAAATAATAATAATAAAAGTACTTCCAAAGTCTAACATTGTTAACTTCTACCTATGGGTTCTAGGTAGTGCTAATAAGTTGTACATGTATGTATTTTACTTTTAACTGTCTTGTTTAAAAATCTTTCATATTTAGTCAAAGTTGATGCCTATAAAATTAAATAAATATTTAATCTAAAAGTCAGAAATTCTCATAAAATTCACAAGTTAATTAACTATCAATGTAGAATACAATGAACAATCAATTTCAACAGAAGGCATGAAAGCCATATACTATTATGTGCTTTGGAGGAATATTTATTCATCCATAAACCAGCACTGTGAAGCGGAGAAATGACTGGTCTAAAAGTCAGAAGAGCTAGGATCTATTCTCAGTTTTATCTCACACTAGGCATATAGTCAGACAAGTTTCTCAACCAGAGCTCTGGAGCTTAACTTCTTCAAACCAGCAGAGTGAACCAAAACAGTAAGGTATTTACTGTCCAATACTGTAGTTCTTCTACTAGTCAAGGACTTGAAAATGCAAAACTTTCATTATCATACAGCATGAAAATCAATAAGGCCAGATAAAAGCAAGCATAAAAGTGTTGTTTGCATTCTCAGTGACTTGCATAAGATATAAAAGAATTAGCAAGTCAATTTAAGAATAAAATAGTATTAAAATAAGGAAATAGAGACTGAGTAACAATTTCATAAAGTATGGAAAATCTCTGGCTACTGAGACATCAATCAAGATTTAACAGCTACCATGATTAGAGCCCTGCCAAGTGCTACAAAGATAAAATCCATACAGTTGAGCGCTCAAGAAAGTGGTAAAAGATTGGACATGATGGCACACGTCTGTACTCCCAGCATTCAGAAGGCTGAGGCAGGGGGTTCAATATGAGTTTGAGGCCAGCCTGGGCTACAAAATAAGTTCAAAGCTAGGCACAGACACAGGACCTAGTGTTTAATGAATATAAGAAAACCTTACTCACTTCACTGCTACAATCCAAAGAAACAGGAGAGAAAACAGGATAGGAAGGGAAGGACTCTGTACTGATCTGAAAGAAGAGTGAAAAGTTATAATGGCAAAGTAGAAAACTAAAGCATCCTTCTAAAATCACTGGCAGAAATACCAATTACCAAGCCACCCAAGTTCATAGTTATATTGCTGGTAAAAGCAGAGTAAGAGGGCTGGGGAGGTGGCTCAGTGGAATAAGCACTTCCCTGGCAAGTACAAAGGCCTGAGTTCAATCCCCAGTTCTGGAAAAAAAAAAAAAAAGCAAAAGGAGGGCAAGGAAAAAGAACTAAAACCAGGTCCAAGTGCCCAAGTAAATTTCAAGGAAGAAGTTATAGGCAGCAACATCTGAGAGGAAGCCTATGCTTATCTTACCAGAGTTATCAGGATGAACTTAAATCAGACAGACCAAAGAAAGCAAAGATTAAAGTCGTTAGTTACTACGAAAGACCATTCCCCTGTTTCATGGAAACCACTGATGTCAGCAAAAGACTAACATCAGTTTATTACCCAGTCTGAGTTTAAAATAGTTGAAGAAAATACCTGATTAGAGTAAGTAGTCTGTCCTCCAGGATACTGAGAGGGCATCTGTCCTCCAGGAAAGCCACCTATATGTTAAAGAAAACAAACAAACAAAACCAATAGGTTATATAACTTATGTTTTTCAAAACAGCATTGATTGCTGTGAATGCAAAAACATGAGCACATTCATCATACTATGTCATAAACTCTTAACTTTTTAAATGCTAGCATCATGATTTGACTCGAAAAACCGAATTTGTTCACAAAAACATTGTCCTCCTACTTTTTTTTTTTTTTTTGGTACCAGGAATCCATCTCAGGACTTTGCACTTGCTAGGCAGATACTTCTGCTACTGAGCTATACCCCAGCCCTCCTCCTACTCTTTTTGAAACAGGATCTCAAAAAGGTTAAGTTACCCAGGCTGGGCTTGAATTTGTGATCCTTCAGACCCAGCCTCTCAGAGTGTTGGGGGGTATAGCAACATGCCATCATACATGACAATCACAACTGTTTTAATATTCCATGTTCTACAAAAGATCTCAACAGGCTTCCTCAAGATGGCAGCAGCCAGGGCAGGTTTGGCTCGGAGAAGTGGCTATGGGGGACTGGAGTGGTTCCACCCGGGATTCCTGAGGCTGTGTCTGTGGAAAATGTGGATTCATTTATGGAACAGCCTGGATATGAGACTACAGATACAATACTAAAGAAGCTGGACGGGCAGGACCAGAGGTATAAATTTATGGAACTGAATCTTGCTCAAAAGAAATGGAAACTAAAAGGTCAGATTCCTGAATCAAGCAGACTTTGGAAATCTAAAATACATGCAGAAGAAATAGAGTCCACCACTTCACTGGAAATCAGATTCTTACTGGCAGATAACCTGTACTGCACAGTGATGGTTGCCCCTACTGATAAAAGTGGGTTTGTGGTTGGGGGCTATGATGAGCATGATACTGATGAAGCCCAGGCTTTGTTGGAAAAGAATTTATCAACTGCCACAAAAAACCTTGATTCTCTTGAGGAAGACCCTGATTTTCTTCAAGATCAATTTACAGCAGAAGTCAATATGGGCAGAGTTTATAATTGGGATGTTAAAAGAAGAAATAGGGGCCAGAGAGATGGTTCAGTGGAATAAGCGCTTGCCTGGCAAGCACAAGGGCCTGAGTTCAATCCCAGGTTCCGCAAAAAGAAAAAAAAAAAGAACAACAAATAAAAATGATTCTATCAAGAACAAAGAATGATATTAGCTGGCAATTAAAAATGTGATTCAAAAAAGAAAAAAGGAAATGTAATTCAGTTTTCCAAACATGTAACTTTAAATTCCCCAGCATTTCCTTCAACATTATAACTTCATGTTTTTAATAGCAAGAATGATTAAAAGAAAAAAAAAAAAAACATCATTTTATTTATAAAAACAAAATTTGTCTCAAATACTTTATGAAATTAACAGTATTTTTTCCCATTTCCAAGGAAAATTAAGTGTTTCTGGGCCAGCCAGACCATAGGGGCCAGGGGTATGATCCCTGGGTCTGCTGTACTGGTACCCCCTCTGGGGCACACTGAGATGGCAAGTGACAATGGGCATGGTGGCACATGCCTATAATCTCAGCACTTGGGAGGCTGCAACAGGAGGATCACTAGAGTCTGACCCAGTAATAAGATCCTGAACACTCTTCCCTAAAACACACAAAAAAGAAGTTTTTATGTGCTTGAGCCATGGAGACTTGGGGACTGTGTATTTTAGCAACTGAAAAGAATGCCAGGGCCCAGTTTAGTATATAGGGGCTTGGAAACATATTCATAATCTTAATCTCATCTATGATAAATTCAAGGAAGCTACATATTCACTTTGTAGAGGGGAATAGAAGTGGGCAGAGAAGTTCCTAAAGTGCTGGGGACTAGGCTTGCAAGGATTAAGTTGCTGACCACAGTGCTCTCTGGCCATGTGGGGAAAGCTTATATGCAGTCTTTCGAGGCAAGATAACACTGCAGCTGAGGACTCTGGCTCGCACACCGTTTTTCAGAGCAATAAATTGCCAACCTAAAACATAAGACAGCTCTCTTAAATAGCAACATTTACAGCTTGAAATGTTTTTGTTCTTAGTTCTCAAAGCCCTGCTCATTTTTGAGTGCCTTTGCCTCCACTTTCCCATACCCGCTAATATGTTAAGGATCCCAAAATACTGACAAGTCCACAGAAGACTTGGTCTTAGCTCCAAGAATGCTCTGACCTCCTTAGACCCCCACAAACTTTATTGCACTTTTTTCTTTTATTCATTTATTTATTTTACTAATTTTAATGAGAAAAAAGATAAAATAGCAATGAAACAGTTTCAAAACAGGTTAGTAGGACAGTTACAATACTTAATACATTGCATATTGTTGTCTTTGTAGTAGATATTTAGAGGACAAGATGCAGAAAAAGCATTTTAAGTTTAAAATAATCTCTAGAAATATTTGTCTTACGCTGGCCACAGAGGTGGATGCTTGTAATGCATTGTCTATGTTATTTAATCCTTCACCATGAGCTTGTTCATAAGCCTAGGAGTGGTGGGTCAGGGATATAGGTCAGTGGCAAAAGCACCTGCCCAGCAAGTGCAAGAATTGAGTTTAATTTGTGGTAACCCTCCCACCCCATCAAAAAAAGATTGATCAGCTTCCAACACTAAAGGGTTTACTTTCTTAGAACATCTTTTACTAGAAAAAAGGGGGCTCCTTGTCTCCATTTTATTAAGCTATTCCATCTATTTAATACATTTAATGAAACCATGTATTTAAAATTATTTACAGCCAGGTATGGTGATGCATACCTATAATCCCAGCACTTGGGAGGTTGAGGCAGGAGGACTACAGCAAATTCAAGCCCAGCTTGGGCTACAAAGTGAACCTAAAGTCAGTTTGAATTAAAGAGCAAGATCTTGTCTCAAAATAAATAATTTACAGAAATAGATGAACATACACTGAGGATGAACCTAACTATAAGCCTAACTTCTCTCCACAGCAGCTAAAATATACACAGCGTATGACACTGTCTCTCTTGTCAGTACCTACCAGGTATTGGGAGCTGAGGTGGACCACCAGCACCATAAGTCTGGGCGGGTGGCTGTGGATAGCCAGAAAAACCTGATCCACCTGGTGGGACTCCAAATCCTTGGCCTGGAAAAATGAAAGAAAAGAACAGTCCAATAAACTACACTGAAAAATCTTCATGACAGAGAAAAGTTTAGAAGAATGTCTGTCATTACTAGAGGTGAAAATAAAGACAAGTAGGGGCCAGGGAGATAGCTCAGTAGAATAAGTGCTTCCTGGACAAGTGCAAGGGCCGGAGTTCAATCCCCGGTTCTGAAAAAAAAGAAAGAAAATACAGACAAGTATAGCCTTACAGTATCAGGCTTGTCTATAATTCCAACTTGTCATCAAGTCCTCCAACAGTAAAAAATAAATTAAAAAATTTTACTACATTGCTTTTCTTTCTTTCTTTCTTTCTTTCTTTCTTTCTTTCTTTCTTTCTTTCTTTCTTTTTTGTCTTTTTGAGATAGGGTCTCACTATGCAGTTCAGGCTGGCCTTAAGCTCACTTTGTAGCTCAGGCTGGTCTCGAACTCACAAGAATCCTCCTGCCTCAGCCTCCCAAGTGCTGGGATTACAGGCCTGCGCCACCACACCCAGCTGCTTTTCTTTATTATAAGACAAATTTCTAAGGCATTGCTTTGATAAAACTAAAGGTCAAAGTCATGCCAACTAAAGTCCCTTAATCAGTTAAGACTATAAATACACAAAATGTCATATATGGGACCTTCATTACCATGAAATTTACTACAGCTCCCTTCACAGCAGAATTTTTTTAGACAACTCCCAGCTTTCAACACTTCTAAAAGCCTTTATCCTTCTGTCTTGCCATCTAGATCCTTAACATCCAGTTCACTAAGAGTGACTTTTGATCTCTTACCAAAAAAAAAAAAAAAAACAGAAACAAAGGGGATAAGGCAGAGAAAGGAAAAACTGTACTTCCAAAATCCCATTACTACAAGTTCACAAGCCCAAACTCACCTCCAGGATAGGCTGGAGCTCCCCCAGGCTGTGGGATACCTGGACAGCCACCAGGAGCTGGATATCCTCCGGGTGCAGGGTAGCCTCCAGCTCCTGGGTAGCCACCACTTGGTGCTGGGGGGTAAGCACCTCCTCCCATTGGAGGAAAGCCACTAGGATAAGGATACTGACCAGGAGGTGGGAAAGATGACTCCTGACCTGCAGGCTGGGAAATCAGAAAAATTTTCAATTAATTATGATCAAAGAGAAATATGACCTACCTTTAAAAGATGAACAAAGGTAACTATAAAGATCTCTTTTTAAAAAAAATTTTTTTAGCATTTAGCTGGGCATGGTAGTACACACCTATAATTCTAGCACTCAAGAGGCTGAGGCAAGGAATGAGACCCTGTCTCAAAAATTAATATTTCGGGAAGACTATCCGCTCAGGCCCCCCTCCTGTCCCTGTCTTGGACAGGAGCTTTCTTTCTCTCAATCTATTCTGCTCATTAAAAAAAAAAAAAAATGAATATTTCATTTGAAGTCCTAGTGTCTTACACTACTTATCAATAATATACTAGTTTTCAGGACATTTGTTTGCCAGACTCAGCTAAACTTAATTCTATTTGGGTGAGGGAAAAGGGGTCCATTTCTTTATCTAAGGAGCCAGAAGTAGGTGCTTACTAAGCTTCAAGGCTTTGGGAACAATGAAGCTCATTTTCCTACCCTCTAGAAATATGTTAAAGATCCTCCTCTTTAGCCTAGAGAGGAATTTGTAGCTTTTACGTTTGGACCTGTTGAATAAGATAAAGAAATAACCAAATATTACACATAGTGTAATATTCTGGATGTTAGTTCAGACTAGACAATATGTAACAGTAGAAGAGATAATATGAACAATAACTCTAAGCAGGTGTGCATGTGAGGGACACTATACTACCACCTACTTAGAAGGCTGAGGCAGGTTTCCTGGGACTTAGGAGATCAAGACTGTCCTGGGTAATATAGTAGCCTCTGTCTCTAAGGACAAAAAAATAAGACTCTCCTCAGGTACAGAACTATACTATGTTTCCTAGACCATTAAATACTAATAAGAAATGTTCATAATGTCCAGGCTGGCTCTAAAATCCTCTCTCTATTCCTCCATGCTCCCTCTCTTCCTTCATCTGCCAGGCGCAGAGGATTTAGCAGGGCATTCTGAGGTGCTACAGGACAATGTGATTAATACAAGGAATCTGGAAACAAAAACACTGTAAGTTAACTCTGCTCCCACTCACCTATCCCCTATCCTGCCACTGACCTCTAGGAAACTGAAGCAAGCGAGAAGTAATTTTTACTGTGCTGAACCATGAGATCTGGAGATTGTGTTTTAGTAACTAGCCTAACTGAAAGGGTTGCCAGAGCCCAGATGAGTACATAGAGGCCTGAAAACATATTCATAATTCTCATCTCACCTATGATAAACTCAAGAGAGCTACATATTCACTTTGTAGAAGGGTACGTATATTTTCATTCACACATAGATTTCTCTTTATTATAGTCTCCTAGGGTTAGATTAAAGCCCTATGTATTTATAATCATAAAACTGAAATGCATTACTCTTATTTATGTCTCAGCTAAGTGTTTAGTCCTCAGAACAGTATAGCTATCAAGTCCAAGGTCCTTTGATCCACTACAATTTACATGAATCAAACTCTTCAATTAAAACTTCTGACACAAAAGTAAAAAAACAAAAAACCAGTGACTCAAGTCACAGGTTTAACTTACATACTTATTTTATTGACTCATACTGTAGCCATTAACATTTTTTAAAAAAGACTCTCAAATTTCAAATTTTAAGACAATTTCACATAAAATTCAGGTTTCCAACTAAATTTACTTGGAGTACTAAAATAGCCAACAATACCAGTCTGCCTCCTGTGATTACATGGGCTAGAGATAAATGGCAACCTGCTTTGAAGTAGAAGGACAGCTACTTCTATAGAACACTAGTTTCAGAGAACTGAGGCACTTTGGTATTTGAAATAGCAATACTTACAGGATATCCAGGGAAAGGTGGGTAGCCAGTGGGGGGATAGCCTGGGTATGACATCCTGCAATGACAATAAAAAGTCTGCTTTACTTTCTTTTAAGTCTTACAGTCCTTGAGGATACACAGATAAAAATACAATCACACTCATGTGCAGTTTTATTGTGGCATTAAAAAGTATAATTAGGCGTATGTGCAACACATAAAACACTTCATTTCACAATGAGTACCAATATATACCAGTACAGCACAGTAAATATTCCATTTCCATTCTCATGCATGCAGTTTTTGTGATATCTAAATTCTACCAGTACCGTCACTTATGGAATATTTTTTAGATCAACTAATTTTTAGTGAAACTTATTTTAATAAAGTTTGTATCCTATCACTTTTATAAATGGAAAGCTTGGAATAGTTCTCCTGACACAAACAAAGGTAACAATAAAAATTGGGCTGGGGAGATAGCTCAGCAATCTATGTACCTGTCTGGCAAGCGCAAAGACCTGAATTTGATCCTCATTACTGCATGTTGTGCTGGCCCCAAAACTGGGTGTAGTGGCACATATCTCTAATCCCAGCATTGGGGAGGCCAAGATAGGACGATCACTAGAAATCTGAACTGTGCATCCAAACAATCAATCAATCAATCAGTCTTCAACCAAATACATTTTTAAAAAATTAAAAAATGTTTTCTAGGAGCCATAGAAATTTCCCTTGAGGGTCAGCCAGATAGCTCAGCAGATTAAAGTGCCTGCCTAGGCAGACACAGGTCCTAGGTTTCAATCCCTGGCATGCCCATCCCCCTTGCACTGAGACAGCAATTGAGACTGGACGTGGTAGCCCATTCCTGTAATCTCAGCACTTGGGAAGCTGAAAACAGGAAGATCACTATAAGTTTGATCTGTGTAGTGAGACCCTGTAGACCCTGTACTAAAAGTATATTTAAAAAAATTTCTCTAGATGGAGATAACACCCCAGCATGGGAAATAATGGTACCAGGATTAAGAATTAACATTCTAGGGGCCGGGCGTGGTGGCGCATGCCTGTAATCCCAGCACTTGGGAGGCTAAGGCAAGAGAATTGTTGTGAGTTCAAGACCAGCCTGAGCTACAAAGTGAGCTGAAGGATAGCCTGAACTGCATAGTGAGACCCTGTCTCAAAAAGACATTTAAAAAAAAATGAATTAACATTCTGAGCAAGGTTTGATAGTGAGGGCCGCTAATCTGAGCTACTCAGGAGGCCAAGGCAGACAGATGCTTAAACCTAGGAGTTCCATGCCCACTTCGAAAAAAAGTTATATCTGGAGTACCATATATTGGATTAAACCCAGGCTTTTTTTTTTAACTTTTAGTTATGGAAAATTTCAAACTATGCAAAAGCAAAGACAAACTGTATAGATATTTCCAGGTACAATATTTATTAATTCACAGTCAAATCTCTCTTAACACTCCATTAGATTTTAAGGAAATTTCAGACACTATCATTTTGACATGTGTGTATATGTGCGTATGTGTGTGTATCACTATGTTGCTCTAAAAACATGACTACTTGTTAAATAATTATCCAGGTTGTTAAAAATACATGACCATGTAAGGGCCAGCCACACAGCCCAGTAGATTAAAGAGCCTTCTTAGGCAGACACAGGGACTGGGGATTTGATCCAGGCCTGAGCCGGCAACACCCCTAGGGGCAGGCTGAGACACAATTGAGACTGGGCATGGTGATGTGGGCCTATAATCCCAGTGCTTGGAAGGTTGAAAAACAGGAAGGATCACTAGGAGTCCAATCTGTGTAGTAAGACCCTATAGACCCTATACTAAATACATGAATATGAATATACATATGTGTGTGTGTGTATATATATATATATATATGCCAAAAAAAAACCCTGTCACTATTATCCTACCTGAGATCAGCAATTATTCCTTAATATCATAACGAGTTAGCACTAAAAGTTATAATTATATTTTTTGATTTTTTTGTTTTGTACTGTTTTAACTTATAGAAATTTTCAAACATATTCAAAAGGAGAAAAAGTACTATCAGAATACATGGAATTACTGAAACTACAGTTCTGACCTACAAGATCAGTTTTAGCAATTATCAAGTCATGATCAATCCTACCCTCAACCACCATGCTCCTTAGATTACTTTAGTGAGTTTTTTGGTTTTTTTTTGTTTTTTTTTTTTGTCTTTTTGAGACAGGGTCTTACTATGCAGTTCAGGCTGGTCTTAAGCTCACTTTGTAGCTCAGGCTGGTCTGGAACTCACAACAATCCTCCTGCCTCAGCCTCCCGAGTGCTGGGATTACAGGCATGCACCACCACGCCCGGTTTAGTGGGTTTTTTTTTAACCAGAATCTAACGCAGTACATTGCACTTGCCAGCCAGGCAGTTTGGCACTGAGCTATGTCCACAACCCCCTTAGATTAAACAAACTTTCAGGCATCAATAGCTCAGTGGATTAAAGTGCCTGGAAGCAGTCTCAGGGGTTAGTGGTTCAATTCCTGGGCATGTCATGCTGGCCCCGTCCCATGGGGCATGCTGAGATGGCAATTGAGACAAAGAAAAAACACATGAGGATTTCAGCAGGTGAGATAGCTCAACAGACTTAAGTGCCTGCTTAGGCAAGCAGAGTGACCGCAGTTTGATCCCTGGCACCATATCCTGTGCCAGCACACCCTTGTAATCCCAGCGATAGGGAGGTTGAATACAGGAGGATCTATGAGTTCAAGCTGCGTAATGAGACCCTGTAACAACCAAATATAAAATAATCAATGCTATCTCAGTTAAAGCAAAACAAAAAAGCTCCACAACTCTTTTAGGTCATACTGTATTTTAAAATTTTAACAAACCCTCAATAGTATCAAATAATTTTTTGCCAACCTGCCTCAATATGTAACCACAGTACCTGCGCTTGCCTAAGCTATATCCACAGCCTCCTTAGATTAAACAAACCATTAGGCATCACATCAAAAACACGTGAGGAGGTCCGGGGAGATAGCTCAGTAGAACAAGTGCTTCCCTGGCAAGCACAAGGGCCTCAGTTCAATCCCCTGTTCTGCCAAAAACAGAAAAAGAAAAAAGAAACCAGGTAGTTTGTTATGAATATCCCAACTATCTGGATTTTGACAACTGAAACTCACTGGTGTTCTTTAACAATGACCACCAATATATCAGGTTTTGAAACCTGGTAACATTCAGGTTAATTTTAGAATATCAATAAATGTTGTGTCTGCTTCTATCAGGAAACACAATGACTGAATTTCTTCTGTTAACTGATAACCAATACCCAGTTCTAATTCTATTACTCTTTATTATCTGGACTACTCCCTGAGGAAGTTTCTGTTTACCAACTTTTATTTTCCTGAAGCAGTTTATATAGGAAATGTTAAGATGCTTGATTTTTTTTTTAAAACCACTTGTCAACTGTTTCCTAGCACACAAAAACGAGCTTTTCAACACATTTAACATATTTCAAAAAAAGAAAAAGAAATATATATTTCAGTCCTTTGTAGTCATTCTTACTAATTCTCAGTTTATCACATCTTTGGCTATAAGGAGTCCCTTCATAGTGGCTACTGTTCTGACACCACCTCAGAAACCTTACTTGGGGGCTGGGGAGATAGCTCAGTAGAACAAGCGCTTGCCCAGCAAGCACAAGGTCCTGAGTTCAATCCCTGGTACCCCACACACACACAAAGAAAAGAAAGAAATCTTTGCTTGGTTCTCTATTTTTTTTCCAGTGCTAGGCACTGCACTTGGATCCACATCATATGAGGCAAACGCTGTACCACTGGGCAACACCCCTAACCTTCTTTTACCATTTTATCTGACAGTGCTCCAGGATCACCTTTTTGTTTTATCCCAGGCTAAAAATCAATTTATCCTTGAAGGACCAATGCTCAATTTTAGTGGGAAATATTTAAAAATTACAACCTAGGTACTGGAGGTGCTCAGTTGTAGAGCTGGAGATCCAACTGCGGTCTCCTGTGCCTGACCAAGTTTGCCCAAGCAGGTGCTTTAAACAACTGAGCTAACCTGTAAGCTCCCCTTGTTTTTAAAAGAAAAAACATATTAATACTTCCAACTCAAGCTTTAATTACAAGTTTTTTGTTTTTCTCTTTTTTTTTGTGAAACTGGGGATTTGAACTCAGGCCCTTACACTTGCCAGGCAAGCACTTATTCAACTGAGCTATCTCCCCAGCCCTTTTTTGGTCTTTTTGAGACAGGTTTTCACTATGCAGTTTGAGTTAGCCTTCAACTCCCAGTGATCCTCCTGCTTTAGCCTCATGAGTGCTGGGATTACAGATGTGCAACACTAAAATTTTTGTATCTGTGTATATTTTGACCTAAACAGAAATTCTTGTTTCCTAATGACATTAACATAATCACTTGTTTTATCTGACTGTATGAGTTTCAGAATAATGATAATGGCACTATATATAGCAAACTGAGCAATAGGCCTCCAATAGACATATATCCTAACCCCTGGAACTAATACTGCACTACCTAATTTGCAGGGGGGATGGGGTGGAGACACAACTAAATAAAGGATCCTGAGTTGAAGAAATTATCCTAGAAATTATCTCAAAGATGGGACTCTATATGCAATTACATGTACCCTTATGAGAAGGCAGAGAATATGCACACAGGAGAAAAGGCAATGTGACTAGACACAAAGATTACAATAATATAGCTACAAATTAAGGAAAACTATCACTAGTAAGTAGAAGAGGCAGGAAACAGTCTCTAGACAGCAACAGAAGCACAGCCCTGTCAACACCTTGTTATAACCTGGCCTCTTGCTATTGACTTTGGCAGCCCCCTCCCCAGCCTCATTTGTTCCCTTTGCTGCCCCTTGACAAAAATATTTCCTGTTGTGCAAGATAAGTTACATCCTGTTTAAAGCCCCCGGTCCCTACGTGCCTTACAACATAGATAAGATTATAGTGGCCCTCGGGCCGCCC
>PVKA01047647.1:0-14208 GCA_004027165.1 Ctenomys sociabilis
CTTCCTGACCTTAGGTTCTGGCTGGCCATGCTGTCTGCTTTAGAAAAAAAAAAAATTTTTCCTATTTTCACATAAGAAGTTGGCAAGTGAGAGTGGCTCTTTAGTTGCCATTTTGAACTGGAAATTTGGAATGCTCTTTTAACAGTATGACACTGATGTTATTGAAGTCTTCATGCTACTCATTGGTCCCTTGGGGGTTGGGACAACATAAAACAAAACATGGTGACATGGTATACTAGGAAGTATAAGGTGGTGTACTAGGAGGTACAGAAAAGACATAAATCTCATAGCTTCTGGATAAATATGTAGTACACAACAGTTTTCTTTTTTTACTATTATTTTTATTCGTTTTAATGAGAAAACAATAAAACAGCAATGAGACAGTTTTAAAACAGGTTAGTAGGACAGTTACAATAATTAATACATTGCATGTTATTGTCTTTGCAGTAGTTATTCAGAGGACAGGATGCAGACATGATATCTCATTTAAACAATTATATATATATAATATATATATATATATTATATAATATATATATATAAAACCTTAACTGAAAATACAACAAAAATGCTTTTGTATTTAACTTAGTGTAAGGGTGGGAAAGAAGGTGAAGAAAATAAAGTGCTCCCATAAGCTTGAAATATTTTGGATTTCAGTTAGTGCACAGGAAACAAGCTTTCCTCGTCTGCTTTATATATGCTGCGAAAGTCTGCTAGAATAATTCCTGCACTGAGCTCATTCATGGCTGCTGGATATGGTCACCTCTCTTCTAGTCCATTTTTCACACGAGGTGAATGGAGTGATAATATCTTGGGAAGTGCAGACAGGGCTCGTGGTCATGGCTTGTTTCGTGTGACTCCAAGTAGAAGAATTTTTAATTGAGCCAGATCCTGCCTTGATTTGAATTCACTATGTTCAGGACCATTAGGGAATTTCTTCTACTTTAAGTCTTTGGCAGACAACTAAGTCTCCAACCTAAATTATAGGATGCCCAAGTAAATTTAAATTTCAGGAGAACAATGAATAATTTTTGATAAGTACTTGCCAAATATTGGATGGGATATATTCACAAAAAAACTTTTTTTCATTATTTGAAATTAAAATTTAATTGAATAACCTGAATTCTTTCTTATTGCCGTATCTAACCATTTTATTTATGGGGTCTGCATTTATAATTTAATTTTAAGTAAGAACACTAAAGAAACCATGAATATCCTGTCCATTTGTACAGGAAAAATGATTATGACAAGACAGTAATATGGATTTTATAGGCAGTTAGCCATCATATCAACTTTTAATGAACTCTATATTTCTATGAGTGATACATTTCTAATGGAAAATTAGTGATCTTCTCTATTTATATTAGAAAATAAAGTTAAGGAGTTTTACATTAAATAAAAATCAGAGCCGACCAAATAGCTCAGCAGATTAAAGCACCTGAAAGCAAGTGTAGGGGCCAAGGGTTCGATCCCCTGGCCTGCTGTACTGGCCCCACCCTTGGGGCATGCTGAGAAAGCAATTGCGACTGGATGTGGGGTGGCATGCAACTGTAATCCCAGCTCTTGGGAGACTCTAAATGGGCGGATCACTACGAGACGGATCTAGTAGTGAGACCCTGAACACCCTGTAGACCCTTCCTTAAAATACAAAACAAATAAATAATCAGAATTGGCTTATACCTTAAAACGATTACAAGTCACACATTAGTTTACTAACATTGAAAGTATATTTGTCTAAACTGTTTTTATATCAATGTCATAAACTCAGGCAAATTAAACTCCAAAGGAAAGATCACTTGCATGATTATCCTAAACAAAAAGTGAAGTTATTGGGCCAGGAGATAGTGCAGTGGCATAAGTGCCTGCATAGCAAATGCAAGGTCCTGAGTTCAGTCGCTGGTACCAAAAAAAAGAGTAAAGTGATTTGGATTTGTTGTCATCATATCTCATGAAAGGACCAAAAGACAACTCCCTAACTTCTGGCATTGCCAGCATGCTATTACAGTCTCTGACCACAGCTGTTATGTACATTTTGTCTCAAGGAAAAAGAAAATCTTAATCACAATTATAAATTGAGCACCATAAACTGAAAATCTAAAATGCTCAAAATCTGAAAGCTTTTAAACTCCAACATGATATCATACAGGGAAGATTCCAGCCCTGGTCTGAGGTGACAGGTTGCAGTCAAAATGCAGTTGCCTTGGTTGTATTGTATAAAACGTGAGGCTACTGGTGTAAAATATATATATATGTATATACATATATATAAGAGGTGACTATATATATATATATATATTTCACACCACTAGCCATATATATATATAGTCAACTCTCAAATATATATACATATGTGTGTGAGAAGTGTGTGTATATATATATATATATATATATATTTCTTTCTTTCTGGATAAGTGACACAAAGTTCTGCCAGCTGGGCCCACAGTGGCAGGGCAGGCAGAGTGTCCTGAGACAAGCAAGAAGGGCAGTACTCTTTTCTGGCTAGGTCTCCCCATGGGGCAAATATGGTACCCAGACATTGCCAGAACAGCAGCAATTAGAAGTGTGTGAATCAATATGTACTTAAATCTGGAAAAATCCTTCAAATTTGTGGCTAGAGATGCCAAATTGCCTTTCCAAATGAAATGCCTCTCTAAAGTCTATCTTGATGCTTCTAATGATAGTCCTACATCTGTTCTCCTACCCTTCCACTCTAAGACATATATGCACATATCATTTAGGTGCGTGGCTTTCTGCTTTGCACATGGGGAACAGATAGGAATACTGGTAGCGAGTTACTTATTACTCAGTAACAAGTAAGAAATGGTGTCTTCACTTGTAATGACCAGAAAACTTCCTTTGAGTCTTGCTAGATCGGAAGCAATGATGATGTAGCTAGATTCAAGGAGCCATCAATAGAGACGTTCTATGGCACCTCAGCAGTAGCCTCAAGGCCAAGAGCACGAAAAGGACTTCTGTTGGACTAACACATAGCTCCTCGGTAGTTCATTTATTTTCCAGTTTCTTAATCCTTGGCTCTTGATTCTAAAGCTTAAAGTATGAGCCTTGACCAAAATTGTAAGTGGTAAAACTAGGACTTATATCCAAGCCTGCCTCAATGTACATTCCAACTCTTCACTCTACACTTTTAGTATAAAACAATATTCTCATCCAAGGCAGTCATATTTTTTGTGAATTTGAAAAAGGAAAATTCGAAACAGTGCAGTACAAAATATATTAGGATCTTACTTTATGCCAAAATAAAGTGTACAGATCTCATATTTTTTGAAAAATAAAATGCTAAGAATTGCAAATTTCAAAACTGACCTGCAGGCTCATTTATATGAAGTTTTTTGCCATTGGCATAGCAAAATATGACTTATGCTGTTAACAAAAGAAAACCACACACATATGTGTATCATGTTTGTCAGTGTTCCATGAAGCATGTTGCAACTGATATTCATAAATACTCTGGAGAAATTTTGGTAAGCATTATGTTGATGTCATAACGTATTTTGTACTACTCACTGTTATTTTCAAGGTAATGCTGAACAAGTATCTCTTTTAACAAAGTAATGCTGACCTTTTCGATGTCACGGTACCTGGAATTCACTGAACTTTAGAAACATGTGAGATGTCATTACCCACTCAAGAGAAGGTCAGATGACCAAAAAGCATTCTGCTGATAATTTTGAAGAGGGGGCATACATTCAAGACACTGCTGAGAAAGCGAAAAGCAGTCTTAAAGCAAAAATGTCTAACAACCGTTGTGAGAGTCTATGGTCCTAAACTTTGATATGCACCTTCATTGTACTTTTCCCTTTGCCTCTGAGGGACAATTAGTTTTGAATTATGGATTTTCTGGAAAGAATGTTTTGCCTGAAAGGTAACTACCGTGCATTTTTCACTGAGTGTCTGACAACATTTGGCCTCCTTGCCCAGCTGTTTAGGAGCCCTGTGGCTCATCAACTAAGATGGCATTACCATGAGTGAAGACTCACCTCACCTGAGAACTTAACACTGTTCTTACCTGGAGCACAGAAGTGTCAGTACCTAATGTGTACATTTAGTCTTTCCTATATATGCACAGGCAATGGGCTTCAGGAGCCTTTACGGATAGCAGCCTCAGGGATTCTCATGTACCTTATGTAAATTGACAGAACATTTGCCCATGAGCTACACTCACACATTCCTACATTTTAAATTATCTCTAGAATACTTATTATATATATATATATATATATATATATATATACACACACACACACACACAAATACTGTATTGTTTAAGAAATAGTGACAAAGGAAAGAGGCTGTATATTTTAGTGCAGATACGATTTCTTCAGATATTTTTAATCTGCAGTTAATTGAATCTAAAGGTAGAACCAGCATACCTGGAAAGCTGTCTGTGCACTATCTCACATAATTTTGCACCAGTACCAATCCCAAGGATTTCACTCCCAATCTTTTCTCCATATTATCAATAGCAGTGTTTTTTTTTTTCCTGATAAACATAACAAAGCTTGTTCATCCAAGGAACCAACAATCTATCCTTAAACTTGCCTGTAGCATAATAAAGAAATTGTATCATTTTGTTCTTTAAAATCCCAAAGTTACCCACACAAATATGTGAAAGTCTTTGGCACAAAAACTTCCAAAGGCATCAAAATATGTTCCTTGTTTTATTCTACAAACAGTGCTTTATTTTAATGTTTTCTATCTTTATTGAGAGTACATGAGAAACAGCTTTTTGAATCACACTCATTCTTTCAATTTAAGAACTGTTTGCTACATGAGACAGAGTTCTTTTCATGCTCACCCCTAGAATAAATTCTTATCTGATGTAACTATCAACAAGAAATAGATTCTCCTGAACAATGGGTATGTTTTCATCTCTTTAAAACTCTAAATTGTGAGTTGGTGAGATAGCTCAGCAGACTGAGTGCCTGCTTAGGCAAGTGAAAGGCCCAGGATTCAATGTCTGGCACCTCATGTCACGCCAGCCCCTTCTCCTGGGTGCACTGAGCCAGCCACCAAGACCAGGTGTGGTGGTGACATCTGTAATCCCAGCACTTGGGAGGCTTAAAACAGTAGGATCACTAGGAGTCTGAGCTGCACAGTGACACCCTGTAGCAAATACGTTTTTAAAAAATTATAAATTGTAGTGTTAACAATATTTCTTTCTGCCTGTGTGCTGGTTATATGCTAGAAAACAAACTATACATTTGGAAACTAAAGACACAAAGTTTCAATATAATTTTCTGCCATGATTTCTGTCTCTAGTCTTGACTCTTTTTTTTCCCCAGCTTTCTATTTTAATTTACCTTATCTTTTATATTTAACCTTCTTTGGAACAAAACAAAGTCTTGAATAATATCAAAATAAATAATGTCAAAATCTATCAAGGTCATTAATGTTCCTTAACATATGAGGAGGTGGATGAAAGCAGGGAAACAGGCACGCATTTCTTTTTACACACTCTGCAGCTTTTCTTAGGTGACATTTTGTTAAATATTCAATAATTCTAACTTTGGTTACAGGTAGCACTAACTTATCTGGTATGAAATCAAACCTTAGTGCTCTGCAGTTCCATCTGGGCTTATTTTGGGGAAGAGGAATAGGGTCAGGGTAGGTCACACTATTCATCTGTTTAGCTCAGAAGTTGTGTGTCAATTTCAATGAATGCTCAAACGGATGCCATCTGGTATTAACCTGCTGCATCTCTATCTGTCTGGACAGTTTCAGCTGTATATTTTCATTAATTGATCCAGTAACCTGGTATGACTGGTGATTGGCATCAAAGTCTGAGACATGGAGTATGCAGGCTCTGAATTCAGATTTCCATCCATATTTTAAATCTGTCATGAGCTCCGTGACCTTGTCTCTCATGTCTTTGGGTCACAGTTTCTTCATCTGCTAAAAATGACCAATAGCAAGATGCTGTGAGAATTAAATGAGAATATACCAACATATATATAGTGCTTAATACTCTGCCTGGTGGAGGTCCAGTATTCAGTTGCGTTGCTGTTATTGTTCGCAGTCCAGCGATTACATGATATCCATCTAACTGGCTCTCTGGGCCTCTAGCTGACCTCTCCCTTTCTGTGGATATAAAGAGTCCATTATTTTTAGCCTTGGAATCCCTTACCAATGCTCTCTTAAATTCTTTTTTTGGGCATGTCTAATTTCTAGTGTATGCCTTCCTGTTTTCCTCACTTAGCCTGTCTTTCTATTTTTGAAAAATGGCAGGAGAAAAACCTATTTTATTTTGCCAGTTGACCATGAAGAGTTGTACGTGTGCTTTTGTTGTTGTTCTTAAAGTGCCAGGTCTTTTAGTTGCTTGGCATGCATTTATCCTGGACTGTTAGAGAGCTATTCTAAAATAGTCACCAGGCTGTCTTAGCTTTTAAACTCTTCCTTTCAATTTTCCCCCTAACAAATGTTTCCACTTGGCCATTAGACTCTGTTCATGAATAATAACATGAGGCATTTCTTTGGTTGTCCTTCTCCCTCTGCAAAGTAAAAAGTGTCCTAAAAACTGCTCACTGGTGCTTTACCCCTGATTCCCTTCTCCAAGACTCCTGGTTAGGACTCAGGGCCAAGTTGCACAAATTTCATTTCATCTAGAAGATTCCACACAGCCTCACATTCAAAAGCTTTACTTAGTTCTTGATAGAATTTTCTGCCACCAGTCTTGTTAGATTCCTTCCCTGCCCATTTCTTTATCTAAACAAACATTTGGTGAACCTTTATTGGGTGTCAAATTCTCTGCTAGAGTAATTTACTGTCTAGAAGAAATTAAGGCTATGAAGGAGATGAGTGAATTACAGGACCATGAATGTATTTAACAGAAGGTGCATCTGTTGTGTTTTGGCTTAGAAACAGCTTCACTGGGGGGATGAAGCACTCTTTTTTTCCACTTATCAGCCTAGATAAGTGGAAAAAAAGAGTACAAATATTATTCCACCATAGTAGCTACTAGAAGCATTTTTCAGTACATAGCATGATAAGAAAATGGAAAGGGTTCATTGGTTTACTGTCTTGAGAAACCAGACCATTCAAGATGGAAAATAAATAAGCCTGGGAGGGAAAGAGATCAGGCCTAGGAGAGAACAAAATAATTAGAAGTCTGCAGTAAATGGTGATATAGGTATTAACCAAGAAACAGTGTTGTAACAACTGAGGGAGGGAATTGAAGGGAGGAAAATGGGGTGGCAGCCATGGCATAAGACACGAAGAGGAAAAATAGTGGTCACTGTAACTAGGGAGTTCATATGGCCTTGAGCAAACTGTCAAGAGAGAAGCTGAAGCTCTTTGACATTATTAAAGACCTGGGGATGGGGAAATAAGCGATCTAGTGCTAAAGATTTCAGGAGTCCAGGCACAGATCTGATACATTCAAGAAGCAGTAGAAAGCACCACAGCGATAGTCTATAAACCAAAGCTTGAGAAACATGGTTTAATGCCTAGGTCTGTCACTCTGTTCACGGACAGTTCACCTTACTCCTCACTGAGCTGTGTTATCTTTCTCTTTGGGTGAGGAATAGTCATAATGTAACTAGATCCTAAACTGAAGGGGCATTTCTGTGAGAACAAAGGCACAAACCTTAAACTGCTTAAACTAAGAGACTGACACTGAGATAGTCAATATTAGATTCAGAAGTGAACAACTCAAGTAAGGGTTAAGTATGAGAAGAAGTATCAGAAATAAGACAGAGCAAAAATGAAAAAAAGAAGAATTGATCTGTGGCTAGTGTACCCCATTAACACAGAGAGTCAATAAAATCAAAGGATTAGCTGCTATTAATGAGAAATATTTGTTAAAGGTTTTCCCTAGAGAAGACGACACACAAAGTCCTCCCTTCACCTCTCTGCATAAAGAACAAAGATGGGGTGGCATCTACTGAAAGAACTGAGAAGTGGCCTCTCTGAAAATATGACATGAGAGAAAGCACCAGTACCTCGCTTCCTCCTGAGAATCCAAAGGACTGACTTTCTCACCAGGCGACCAAAGGAGGCATGTCTGTACAGGATGAGGGTTACCCTCTACTCTCGTAGTGGAACATGGTAAAATCTGGTATACAATTTCCCACACACCACATGTGGTCATACCAGAGAGCCACTGAATGGTTAGGGCATGTCTTGTCTGCTTGGAGTGGCCAGATGGGGCGTTGTGCCTAGACAGACAGAACTAGAGGGAAAGCCAGATTCCTAGGGGCTGCAGAAGGTACAGGCCACAGCCAAGTGGTGTACAGCAGTTGTCTCTGAAGAAGTCCACTTTAGGCTTGTTACGCACAGAAGAGGGAACCTCACTGTAGCTCTGAATAAAAATAGATACTCTCTACTCTTACCAGGTGAAACAGTCTGGCTTTTGAATTGAGGCTATGCCTGATAGTTTAATGTAATAAACATTTTCAATTGGTTTGGAATGGCTAGAAAATTTGTGGGTTTAGGACTATGTAGATTTTCTTTCTTTCTTTCTTTCTTTCTTTTCTTTCTTTGGCAGAACTGGGAATTGAACTCAGGCTAAAAGGGCAGAAGGATTTTTTTTTTTGGAGGCCTCAGGACAGGTCTGGTTTGGCTTGAGGATCTGGGGATCAAACCACAGCATGCTGAGCCTGACAGCTTTGTTTAAGCAGGCACATAACAAGTGAGCTAATAGGCAGGCCCCAGATTTACTTTTAGAGGACAAGAAAGAACTTCCATGAGAAATAAACTAAACAAGGACAATCAGTGATGAAGTTTTGTAAGTACTTGTGAGCTTTATGTTCAACATTAAATTACACTGTATTAAGTGATAGAAATATGTACAAGCAGAAGACATAGTGTTTGGATGAGTGCAAATGCAACAGAGGGTTTTCTTAGAAGGGATCCTAGAAACTGCCATGCAGAGTAAGAAAGGCAAGTCCTACTTCTGACCCCGAGTACCCAGGATGAGAGTAAACCATGAGCTAATCCCAAAATTTTTATACAGATTCAATGCAATCCTGATTAAAACATCATTAGTGTACCTCACAGAACTAGAAAAAACACTTCTTTTTGTTTTTGTGTGTTTAGTACAGGGTGTTCAGCATCTACAAGGTCTCACTGCATAGATCAGACTGGTAGTGATGCACCTGTCTACATCCTCCCAAGCGCTGGGATTACAGGCATGTGCCACCATGCCCAGTCTCAATAGGGACTGGCACAGCAGTCCCAGGGATCAAATGCCCGTCCTTGCATCCTAATTTGTACCTGTCTTTATTTTTTTATTCTTTTTTTGTCTTTTTGAGACAGGGTCTCACCATGCAGTTCAGGCTGGCCTTAAGCTCACTTTGTAGCTCAGGCTGGTCTCGAACTCACAACAATCCTCCTGCCTCAGCCTCCTGAGTACTGGGATTACAGGCCTGTGCCACCACACCTGGCTTACAAAGCTACTATAATAAAATTAGCATGGTACTGGCAAAAAAAACAAACCTGAGGTTCAGTGGATCAGATTAGAAGATGCATACACAACTCCAAACACATTCTGCCACCTTATCTTTGATAAAGGGACCAAATATATTCACTGAAAGAAAGACAGCCTCTTTAATAAATCATGCTGGAAAAACTAGCTTTTCATGTGCTGAAGGCTGAAATTAGATCCAAGTCTATCACTATGCATTAAATTATAGTCAAAATGGACCAAAGATATAAATATTAAAACAGAAACACTAAATCTTCTGGTGGAAAATGTAGGTATAAATCTTAAAGATACAGGGGTACTTAGAGTTCATGAACAAAAAACAAACTGCATGGGAAATACTTTAAAGAATCAACAACTCGGGTCTCATCTTTTTGAAGATTTCTGTACTCCACAGAGTAAAATTAAAACTCACAAATTGGAAAAGATCATATTCAACTGTCCCTCTGACAAAGGCCTTCTATCTAGAACATATAAAGAAATTTTTAAAAACTGGCCCTCCCCCAATTTCAAAGACTTTGTACAAAACTGGGAGTCTGAGAGTAATATATACTTTTCAGATGAAGAACTACAGTGTCAAGTAAATATATGAAAACTATTCAACATCATAAAGGACCACTTATTAAAATAGCACTGAGATTCCATCTCACCCCAGAAAGAATGGCTATCATGAAGGAATGAACCAATAACAAATGCTGGAGGGGCTGTGGGGAAAAAGGAACCCTCTTCACTGCTGGTGGGAGAGCAGACTGGTGCCACCACTGTGGAAATGAATATAGAGATCCCTCAGAAAGCTAGAATTGGTGGTCCCATCAACTCACCTGCTCCCTCCTGGTTGTTTCTCCAGAAGAACTAAAAACGTCATGCCACAATGACACATGTGCACCCATGTTTATTGTAACATAATTTGTCGGAGCTAACTCCTAGAAGGAACCCACATGCCCATTAACTGAGGAATGGATAAAAAGATGCAATATTTTTACACAATGAAGTTTTATTCAACTATATAAAAGGATAAATTTGAGGCTTTTATCAGTAAATGAGTGCAACTAGAGACCAGACTGATAACTGAAATAAATCAGACCCCCATGTGCAAACATCATATTGTTTCCTTTTTGTGAGAACCTGAAAGAGAAAATAAAATATGCAGAGTAGGATGCTAACCCACCCCTGCCTACTTCTCTATTCCATGCAGAGATTTGCTTTTGTGGGTTCTGCCCTGATGATGCCAAGGGTGGCAGGGTAGGAAATGAGAATGTCTGTCACTCCTCTGGATAAGCTACCGTCCTGGTGTCCCACTTGTTCTAACAGCTCCTGGAGTCATAGCTCAACTAGTTGTGTAGAAATGTGTGTGAAACAGTGCAGTGGCTGGGGTTCGATCCCTGGTCTGCCGTGCTGGCTACACCCGCAAGGCATGCTGAGATGGTGATCGAGACTGGGTGTGATGGCATGCCTGTGTAATCCCAGAGCTTGGGAGGTTGAACACAGAAGAATCACTATGAATCCAATCTATGTAGTGAGATCCCATAGACCATGTAGACTCTTTCCTAAATAAGGGAAAAAATAAAAGATAATTGATGATTTCCACACACAAAAAAGAAATGTATGCAAAAATTTGGCCTTGTTTAGAATTAAGTCAAATCACAGGGAAGATGTGTTTATTGGTTGATTACCAGTAGAATATTTTACACTTGAACATTTTACATGAGTTCAGTAGTACCTGTTAGCAATGTATTTCACTTGGCAATTTTCCAAATGACTTCATGTCCAGAATCTAAGGCCCAGTCATCAAATATATATGGCTTTCATAAAAACAATTGAATTTAGGCATAGCTCCTCCACTAGCCGGCTCTGAGACTTCAGACTACTTAGTAAATTTCTCTATTTTTTGTTTTAAAAGCCTAATGGTAAACTATAGTTTCCCTAGGACCCAAATGAGATACTGTACATAAAACTCATACCCCACTGATAATACTCATTTGAATGTTAATTATTAGCAATCATGGTACTATTACTTCCTCTATAAGCATTACTGCTTACTCCTACTTAACAAATGAAAAAATGAGGAATGTAAAACAAACAGAGCTGCTGTTTCTTGGCCATGTGCAGAAGTCTAATTTTCTGCATCATCAGCGGTGCTCATTCCGCTTCAGAGACTAAACTAAAAGTAGTAAGAAAATCCATTTCCTGATTAGTGCTTAAGGCAATTGAGCTACAGGGTAGCACAGTGCCCCTCCATCAGGGCTTAGGTATGCATTCGTGTGTCTTTTCTGCAGGAAATGCTGGCACACTGTCTTTCTGCGCAGAAGACTGTTCATCTGTGCAAAGAGACATCACAGAACACAAGCCCAGTGTGGACTCTAAACATTGTTTAGTCAAATGTCATCAACAGCTTAGACTTCTAAATTTTCTGAGTGTGATCTGATTAAGCCTGGCCTGCCACCCACATGTTTGGCAAGCAGTAAAGTTTACGACTATTAGCTGCTGTTGGTGAGCATTGCACGGGACTTCCACAAGAAGCCAGAAGTGATGTCATTGCTGCTTTTATCAAATGGGATGAGAGCTTAGATTTGTGGGGCAGGAATCTCATCAAGGCTACTCCCTTGATAATTCAAAGGACAGCTACCTAAAAGGTGTTCACTGTAAGATCTTGGCAATTACTGACTTTCAGAATCTGTCATTCCTTCTAATGATAGGTCTTTTATTGTCTTGGTGACTAAAAATCTGGCTCCTTGTTTTCACTACCTACTGCAAAGCCTACCACTGATGAAGAGCCTGTGTGCTCTACTGCCAAACGCGCTCCATTTGGCAGAATTTGCGCTATGAGCTCATAAAGTCAATAGAGGAAATGAAAGATGCATTCATCTAAGCTATCTTCTGCTTGGGCTCGATGTTAATAGCATTTTTCTCACCTTGGATAAGTGTAAATGTTTCACATTTCATTTTGAAGATTCTTTTTATCAGCCACATTTGGTAGCTGAGTTATATAAGCTGTATCTCTGTGTGAATATCATCCCATTTATTTCCACCTAATATCTCCGTGATGAAACTCCAATATTTATACTCTGCTAGACTTCATTTATTTTATGAGTCATCATCGTAATATTCATCACAACCATATATCACATGCATTATGCTTCATTTAGTATTTTCCTTTTTTAAAAATGCTTTTGGTATAGGGTCTCACTACTCAGCTTGGACTCATAGTGATTCTTGTGTTTTCAGTCTTCCCAGTTCTGGGATTATAGATGTGGACCACCACACTTGGGCTCAGTGACCAGTTCAGCACACCTGGGGCTAGGGCTGGCAGGGAATGAATATTTTTCTTTTAAGTTGACTATCTTCTTTAGAATCTCTTTTAGAAGTTGTGTGTCATGAGCACAAATAGAAAAATCCAACATTGCTTATCATAAATATTGATTATTTATATGCCAGGACACATGATGGTCACAGATTCTTAACTTTGCACTAAAAAGTAACTTAAACTTCAATCTATTAGCCATTGTCAGAGGGGTTGACGTTGCAGCAATTTCTCACCATATTATCCTACTTAATTCACCAACTATACCAAACTATTTGTAACTTATTTCATTTCAATGGTACCTGCTTTTACACATTTAATTATCTTAGAAGTCAGAAAGCATATGCAAATTGATGAGAAACCCTTCAGTAATTTAGCAGTGTTCTAACCTTCTTATGGTAGATATGAATGTATAGGAATAACTTTGATTGTTCTATTGCACAATAGCTTGACAATAATGTATAACACTTTACTATATATTTTATAAAAATTGTAAAGGGAGGAATCTGAGAGTCCCTAACAATGATAATAAATATTTAATGCCAACTGCCTGATTTGATTTAGACATTATATACATGTATCAAATTACCACACCATACCCCATAAATCCATATAATTTTTGTGCCAATATTTTTTTTTCCATTTATTTTTATTTTATTAAAATACAAATGTCAATCAGACAGTTTCAAGACACCTTAACCATACAGAGTCGATGAATTAATACATTGCAAACTGTTTTCATAACATTTTGGTACTGTACAAGGTGCATACATGAAATTATATTTACAGGTTTTTTTATAGCTGAATTATATCAAAGATTCACTAATTATTTACCTAGTGGATGACCATAGCACTAAAAGCCGACATAATATCCTGTCCAACCACCATTAGTGCAGATCTTGCCTCTAATAGAATTATGTAGAAGCACAGCGTTATCTATCCCAACTGTACTGTCTATACACACACATCCTGATTTTTTCTTTCCACAACCCTTCCTTTGTCTACATCTGTCAAAAGTGGGCACTCCATTGATATTCAACTACCTTAGGTTCTTGAACTCAACACCACAATCCAACACAGTCCAGCATTCTGCCACCATAGGGAGTTATTCAAAGAAATTGTCAACCATACCCATTTACAGCTCAGCTTAATATTATGAGCTCACGATGTATACTTCATTTTTATACATTTATGCTTTTCTGCTGGATGGTTAAGACCTAGGTAGATCCAAACTTATATACCAACACATGTACTTTATGTTTCCTATGAGGTCATTGAAGTCTTCTCAGGGTTTATCTTGTAGTCCTGTACATTATTCTGTAGTTCCTTTGTCTGTGTCATCCATGTGGATGAGTCACGGCCAATGCTTGACCAGATTGTTCTCTGTGAGAGCCTGAGAGAAAGTTTTCTCTTCATGTGACTCTCCCCAGGCACACTATAGAACTTCAATCTCTTTCCTCTGTGGCTC
>PVKA01047648.1:0-14209 GCA_004027165.1 Ctenomys sociabilis
AAAAAAAAAACCAACTCTTATTTTCATTAAAACCTAGTGTACACTACCTAGAAAATCTAGTTTAAAAGACAAATTGTTCCTAATTAGTGTAATGTTTGTTATATTAAAACATATAATAGCAAACATCATACTGGGTCATCTTTCAGAAATGAAAACATAAATTTATTCTTCACTCTAGAATGCCTTATTTCATTCCTGAATGTCAGTATATTATTTCTCTTCTTCAAAAAATGCCTGTAAAACTAATTGTGAACATATGTTTTTACTTGAATGGCTCTAGTTTATAAACTATATTTAAGTATTTAAATCAGTTTTTAAAATCAAGGTAAAAAATGTAAAATGTGCTATCTTTTCTACAATGATTTTTCTCAAGATAAATCCTATTCAATATCAGCCTCTATAAATTTAAAATACACTGGTGTATCAATTGCCTTTAGAACAACATGGTTTTCTCAGGTCATTAAACAGAACTAATATTTTCATTTTCTGTGGAGTAGAATTAAGTGAAACACTGATCTAATTATCCAGTGATATTAAATCAATTATTTTCTCATCTGAGAAGTTCTACACATGAGCATGTGTTCTTGTACACATGTCTAGGTCACTGAGGAACAGGTTTCCGTGGAAGCTGATTCAGAAAACTGGGTTCTTCCTAGCTTTTTATTTATGTTTCCTTGTCTTAAGGGGGCAGCAAAGGCACACAAAGCATTTGATAAATTTAATATAATCCATCTGCTGTGTCCCAAACTAAAATTAAATGCAAACATTTATGTGATCATAGAATTTAAAGACAATGCCATGATGTTTCTCATTTTGAGTCTTAATGAAAACAAAATTCAGTATTTAGTAGGATGGCACCTTTCGGGGGCATTGATTAAAGGCACATGATTTACCTTTTCATTGAAGTATTTGCTGTGTGTCAGAGCAGTTTAGTTTGACAGGCGTAAGGTGGTTATTGCTACTGTGAACTCAGACTGCATTAGAATTACTTCACAACCATAGCTCATCTGCAAATCTTCTTTTAGTCATTACTAAAGCATAAGGCCTGTGATATATCAAAATTAAGATGCAAATTTAATCCATGATTTCTTAAGAGACACAGGTTCAATACACACATGTTGGATTTGTAAAAGACTTCTACACAATCTAATTGGTCTAATAAAGTGTGATTCTTGAATACCTTTCAGGTTCTGCTCAAAAGGAATAGAAAACATGTGTTTCCATTACTGGATAACAGAAGTCGTAATCCACACCAAGAAACAACACTCTCATTGGAAAAATATTGAATTATCTTATCTCTGAGCAACTATTCACATTAGTGTGTAGGTCTCAATCATATATTAATATAAATCCAAATGTAAATGATTAATGTATATCTTTTGAATGAATTAAACTACAACACTTAGAAATGAATACAATTGTTTAAAATACCTGTGAGAATGTATAATATATTCAAGTCTACGTATCTATATATAAGAATGAGTAAAAGCTTAAGCATCATGTGTTTCAATCATGTGATACTTTCTACATATTTGGTTTTTTAAAGCTTCATGATATGAATGGGAACATTAGAAGATTAAAAAGATAGATTAAAACTCTACAGAGAAATGCAGTGAAATATGAAGTAATATACATATATTGGATAAAATACTGAAAAATATACATGAAGATTTGAACAATTGCTAGCCTCTACTCTGTAAGTCTAATCCAAGAGAACTAAATATTTCTTGACTAAAAGCATAATTTGTTTTATAACACTGTATAAAAAGTGGAGTTAGAGTGCAATAGCTTATCTTCTAAAAAACCTCAAGTATCCAAAATATATTTAATAAAACATTAAATAAATATCCAATGTTATATTTAACATACTTAATTAAAAATAATTCAGATATTTTTCCTATTATTATTGAGAAACAAATAGCAATGAGACATTTTCCAATCAAATTAGTAGGACAGTTTCAATAATTAATACATTGCCTATTGTTTGCTTAGAGGTTAATTGTTGTACAAGATGCAGATCATGATATTCTATTTACAAACACTATTAGAACAGTTCCCTCTATTCATTGAATTAAGAAAATGTAGCTGTTTATCTATCTTAATCATTGTGAATATACAGGTATAAAATGATCATTTATGTTCCTTTTTTTTCTTTAGTCTTGTCAATTAAATATTATAGGTGTGTGAGTTCAGCAAAGTATTCCCAAATAGTCCAGTAGTCCATTATAGTATTGACTGTTCCATATGACTGGCAATGTCAGAATTTGTTGACTTGAGTCCTTTACAGCTCAGCATAATAATATGGTTTTATTTCTTATACTTTGGCTTAAGACTTTTCTGCTAGATGGTTAAGACCAAGATAAAGCAAGACCTATGTAACAAGAAATATAACTTTTATATCTGATTAAGATCAGTCAAATCCCTTCAGGATTTATCCTGAGACTCTGTACCACAGTTTGTAGAGCCTTTCTTTGTATCAGTCATGTGCATGAGTCATGGTCATTGCTTGACCAACTCGCTTTCTGTGAAAGCCTGAGAGAATGTTTTCTCTCCAAGTGACACTCCTTAGGCACACTCTACATCTTCAATCACTTTCCTCTTTGGCCCCATAATCTCCTTGATCAGAAAATTTGGGATACCACTAAGTTGTGTGATGTTACAATGCGGGTTCTCCTATGTCCTGAATTGACCTTGAAAGACTAGGGTGAAAATGTAGGCTCTCCTTGTGGCCTTTCTTTTTCTCTATCTTTAGGTCTGCAAACTTTGGTTGTTAACCCTCCAGAAGAGAAGCTTCTTGTTATTTACATACATCTTAGGTTGTTGAGCTTAACCTCACTATTTGTCTGAATATCAAACATCTTAGGCTTAACATGGAACAAGTGTTTTTCATCAACTATTGATATGTTAAACTTTAAGTCCCTACAAAATATAATGTAAAACTTTAAAAAATTAAAATATATTTTAAAAATAGGAATAAACAATTATATGTTTACAATAGGTTTAGAAATCTAACCATATACAGCCTTGTAGCAGGACAGTCCTGCATCACTCCTTTTCCTCTCTCTTGCCTTCATTCACCACTCCCCTCCTTTCTAAACAAACATCTACCCAAGAGACAGCTCAGCAGCAACTGGAATGTCATGTGAAGCAATATCCATTCAGAAGACCAGAATGACAGGGATTCCCAGCCTGAGCCTACTACTATCAGTGAACCAATACTATACATTAATAGAGGAAAAAGTTGAACTTTTTAGTACACTACCTACTCACTATCACTTATATTTCTATATTGGTTTGATAAAAAAATGTAATCTGGGCCAAGATGTAAACTCAGTGGCATAAGCACCTGCCTGAGAAGTGCAAGGTCCTGAGTTTGATCCCCAATACAAAATAATAATAATAATAATAATAATAATAATAATAATAATAATAATAATAATAAGGTAGCTCAGCGGTATAAGTGCCTACCTGGTAAGTTCTAGGAACTGAGTTTCAATTTTTTATGCCACATCCTGTGCTGGCCTTGGAACCTCCATGCTGGCCCTGGAACCAGGTTTTGTGGTGCACGCTTGTATTCCTAGCACTGGGGAAGGCTAAAGCAGGAGGATCACTATGAGTCTCAACTGTATAGCAAGGCCTTGCAACGAATAAATACATATGTATGTACATACATACATATATATAAAAATAATGTAGTAGCAAAAGTGTAACAAATAAATATAATCTGCATATCATACCTATTTTGATAAAATTTACATCAATTTTTATATTTTCATGAAACACCTAGCTTGATGATATTTATCTCTATTTATCTATCTATCTCATAATATTAAATAATCACCGAATAATATTAACAAAGAAAACTTAAGATTCATTGATTCGTGTTGACTTGTCAGCCTCATATTTCTCCTTCAGTCCTTTATGTTTGCAACAAATTCTACCAGATAAACATTCGGTAGCGCATCCCGTAACAGGCCATGGAGATGTAGTACAGATACAGACTCCCTGAGGGCCTGCACTTTACACGTAAATGTGCAAACGGCATTGTAACTGAGTGGGGACAGCCTGGGGGCCGGGGGCACATGGAAGGAGCAAGGAGAATCATATAGAGATTCATGAACACTGTGTGCTCACAGAAAGCAACTGAGAAAATGCAACTGGAAAGAGATGCACAGCTAGGAGAGAGCAAGGTAAAGAGGAAACATCTGTAAAGATTTAGTAAGGGGGACACGATGTGACAAGAGAATGTAAAAGACTCCCGTATGTCCAGATCAAATAGGGTAAGGCAGAAAGTATTGAGAGATAAGGTGGAAAACAAGAGATCTGAGGGCTCTGCATACCTCACCAACCAAGATTTTAACCAAAAGAAAATTGGGAGAAACAAATATTTGAGCATTCACATGTTGTGATAAGATTTGCAAGTCAGATTTGATATTATGATTAAATAAAGCAGAGAGAAAAAATTGAGAAAAATTGTGAAGCAAAGAGAGCCACAACTGTTACACAGGTTGTGCAATAATTTATGTCTAAGTTGTGGGATTGAGGACAAAGAAAATGACAGTGTAGGGATCTGCACCTGAGATCCTGCACTTAGACCAGGAAGAGACAGAAAATCAGCCTTGGCTGAACCTGCTAAACTGAGTTCCATTACCTATAAAGCCAGGCATAGCTGTGAGATTGGGTGACCCCACAAAGGTCTTCCCACCCTGTTAGATGCTAGCTCAAGAGCTGCTAGATTGCTCTTTTTTTAAAAAACTCAACACTGACTTTTTAATGCTACAGAACAGAGGTTAAATGAGAGATTCTGTTTTTCTAGATGGAGTTACCTTCACATGGTGACTCAGTGAGGCCAGTGAGCCTTATGCAGCTGTCTTTGTGCTATAACACCAGAGACCTGTGGAATTCTCAGTTGAACACACCAAAAGAAAATCTCCCTGGCCACTTGTACAGGATGTTGCCAATTGTCCCTCCTTCGATGCAATTGGCAGTGTCTTCATCAGATAATGTACACTCTTGACAGAAACTAGAGACAAAGTCTATGGAAGGGCTCATAGAATACTGACACTTTCTGGATGTCATTTTTAGACCTTTGCAAAAGTACTGCCTGCTGCTAGAGTCACTTTTTCATGGAAACTTAGATGGTAGAGGAAATCATATATTTTAAGCATTGCAAGCGCATTCAATAGTCTTAGCCGATATTAGCAGTTAATGTATGTTTGAGTCAGTGAAGTACTCTTTAGTTTGAAATGAGTCATTTCAATCTTTTCTTCCTGTGACCTGAAATATTTTTCTAAGCAGGTGCCTGATATCTTTTAAATGTGAACTAAAAATAGGTTGTGAAAATTCAAAGAAATATACCATTTCTTCAAAAATAAAAATAAGCAGGAATACTTGTATTAATGTATTCTTAGTCAACACAAAAATAGTACATAGACAAATGTTGAAAGAATCTTTTCCTTTACCGCTAACAAAATAGATATTTTTACATAATTTATCAACATGTGAGCATTACTTTTCCCACTGGACTATACATGACTCTCGGGTGACTGATAATAAAAGAGTGTTGCTTCATTTGTTAACCATTTAACACAGAGAATGTGACTTCATGATCAATGACAATTACATTAGAATTGCAACATATGGCAAATTGAATCTTTTTGTACAGTGACATTTTGTTGTTCATGCCCATGTACCAAATGCATGTAAACATCAGGTAAATTTAACATCTTTACTGCTTTAATTGATCCTAAAGTGGCTAATTATGTTATCTATAAAGTCAGTTTGTCCTTTCTCATTATTTATCATATTGAGTTGGACAACAGACACGCATCAGTCTCAAGGCAATTGTAACTCACATGGTTGAGGCCTACTTTAAATGTCTCTATGCATGAAAGAGAAATAAACTGTAAAATAATCTGAAGCACATTTCTAATTTTTATGTTGTCTTTCAGTGTTTCTTCTCTAGCTGCTATAAGATTAAATATATATCATTAGGCTTTAAATTATTTTTTATATGTGGATTAATAGAGATCATCCTGAAGTTTGGATAGTTTAAAAATTATCCTGAGAGCTGAAGAGTTAGCTCAGCAGTGTAACAACTTGCTTAACAAGTCCCAGGTCCCAAGTTCAATGCTCTGTACTGCAAAATACAAACAAAAATAAATAAAAAAAAACTTGCCAGACTCTTCTGAGTCTTCAGTGTCCTGGTTTGCTTCCCATTAAACCTAAAGGGTTTGCACAATTAGTGTTTGTTAAAAACGCTGATCCTTTAGAAGGAGAAGCAGTCTTTTCAATTGTCCCTTTATCAATAAATCTCAGCTCTGGCAGGACATTTGGGCTGACTAAAAGTCTAATACAAGTCTCAGTTTCCATATCCTTCTGAAGGTGCTCATTTAATTGTTCTGGGTATGGCTACAAGGGTCTCCTGAGATGATTCTATGCACAGAAAGATACAGTAACCGTAATCTAAATTTGGGCCCTATTACCAGATGAAAATGTAATTTATATGGCCTCTTATAACCAGAATAATTACAAAAAAAATTGTGAAAAAGAATGTAAGACCCACCAACATTTGGAAACACAAATCAAAATTGAGCAAGATGGGAAGTTATCAAAAAACATTGTTAAATAAGATTATTAAATTATCAAGGGTAAAGGAAGGGAAAAAGAATATATATATATATATATATATATATACATATATATATATATATACTGTTAGATATATTAGTATATATACAGTTAGTTAAATACATTGCTAGTTTTGCTTAGTTTTTATAAATGAAAATTTCTTGCTAATATTGCATCATCAGTTAAAGAAGCTATACTTGTCATTTTCCTGTTGCTAAAAAAAAATTCCTGACTCCTACAACTTGAGGAGATATAAATGTTGGCCCTTGGAGTCAGTGAGTTCAGTAGGTGCATAGCTCAAAGGGAGAACAGGTTTGGTGGGAGGACATGGAGAAAAAAGCTCTTCAACTCATGTGGGCAGGAAGCAGAGAGAAAAGTGAGCAAGAGAATGCAGGTTTCTAGGTTGCTGTCCCTATAATCCAGCCCTTCCAACCAGGTCTCCATAGCAGTATATTCAGCTATGAACTCGGAGTGCATTAATGGTGCATGTTCCAGGTGGCCCATCTCTGAACACAAGAGGCATGCTAGACCTAACTCATGATAGAAGTAAATGAAAAACACTTTCTTTCAGATAGTTTGTGCTTACATTTTCAGTTGCCAAAGAGCAATTGCCTCTGGTTAGAATTGGCAAATAATTCTGTGGCATTTACAGTCATTGAGCCCTTCCTTTCTCATGCAGTAATCTGTATTATACTATTTAACTTTTATATAACTAAGAGTAAAGCCCAAAAGGATGCACTTATTACTACAGTTCTGCAAAGTAGAAAATGAACAGAGATTATTCGGTGTGACCAAGCATAAATATATACTTAGTAATAATAAATCTATTTGGCCTCTTGAAAACAAAATCTATATTTTGAGTCCTGACAAGGCTCCATGTTCTATAGAACAACTCTATATGTACAATTATGTGTGGTAGAAAAGTGACCCAAGTAAGGTACACTATGACAGGTAACTAAGACCAGCATCTAACATGAAAGAGAAGGGACTGACCCCATCAGGCTGCTGATGCCCTTCTTCCTCTGTTTCACCATCAGCAGTGAGCTCTTTAGCATGCCGACAGCGGTCTTTCTAGCATCCTGCTTGATGAAGATCACAGTGGAATCCCTGGAGGAAATGAGGACCCATGAAGGTAAGATACTAACATAAACATGCACAGCTTTCATTGATACCTTTGTAGAAAATATGAAATATTTTAATATGGTTTTTGATGACAATACAGTTTCCCACAGAAGTTCTTTAAACTGAAAGAATTTATAATCATATTTTATGTAATTATAGATTTGGAGGCTAAGCTAGTTTTGCCTAGAAAATTTTAAAAAATTGCTGTATGTTTAGACTTTTTATCTTATAGTTTTTAAATAACAGAAGAGATGCTTTATTTCTAAATGGTACATATTTTATCTCAAAATGAGGGCCATGTGTAAAATCTGAAGACATGTGAAATATTAATTATACAGTTTATGACAACAGTTATAATTTTTTTGATAGAACCAGGGATTGAACTCAGGCCCTTGCATTTGCCAGGGAAGTGCTTATTCCACTGATCCATAATGTTCATAGAAAATAATACACAGAAAAAAAACCTAGTGGGAGTTTTCTTCCAATTTCCAATATTGTTTTAAAAAGGCTATAATCTTCATTACTTCCCTAGTTGTTGAGACAAAATACTTAACACCCACAACGTATGAGAGGAAAGGTTTATTTTGCCTCATATTTCACTGTGTCAGGCAGAAGGGCATGGCAGGGAGATGGCAGAGGAGAACTGCTCTCGGCCTGGGGGCTCAGATGTAGAGAGTCAAAGGAGCACTGAGAAAGAAGATGTAACCTTCCAGGCCAACCAAAATGATCTCCTCTTCCAGTCAGGCCCCATCTTCTAAGCAAATTAATGGCCATCAATATGTTGATCACCTTTCCAAAGGTTCCCCATGACTGCATGAGCATGTAAGGGAACATCCACATACAAACCCTAACATCCATGAAAGAAATGTGACCTTGGAAATACAGAGTGAAGACAAGTTTTGACTATTTTTGACTACTATGTTAGTGTGATCTTTCTCTTTTTTTATGCATGTAGTACAGGGTCTACAGGGGCTCACCGCACAGATCAGACTTGTACTGATCCTCTTGTTTTCAGCTTCCCAAGCATTAGGATTGCAGGTGCACACTATCTCACCCAATTGCTGTCTCAGCCTTCACTAGGGGTGGAGCTGGCACCACATGCCAAGATCAAACCTGGTCCCTGTGCTCTGCCTAATCAGGCACTTTAATCTGCTGAGCTATCTGACTGGCCCTTGAAAGTCAATTTATCTTAATAGATGCTGAGGAAGTTGCTTAAGTATAATAGATAATAGAGACAGTGATGATATAGACAAATGAAATACAAAGAGGTTGAGAGACAGAGCAAAAGGCAAGAAAACACAAGAAGGGAGGAAAGACATAAACCAAAGTTGGCTCATGTGGATGAATTTCAAATCTACTTTCAAAAAGCATCATATAGGACTTGTAAACTACAAACGGGGTGAGGCAGTGCTTTGAGATCCTGAGATGGTAGAAATGACGTAATTTTGGAAAGGTATCCTAACTTGCACAGGAGGATTAGGGAAACCAGGGTGAGAAAGGCAATGGTGTGCTTGCAACGAACTTTGAGATTCTGGCATGAAAGACGTAATCATTTAAGACGGAAGAGTTAGAGTTTCTCAGCATATCATATAGTATCACAATCCAGGAAAGACTCAGAGCATGCGTATGCACTTTGGGAAGAATATCAGATTCAGTTTCTATGGATGCAGTAAATAAAAACAGTCTGGTTTTGTTTCCTGGAATTTTAGTACTTTATGAAGTAAATTTGCTGTCTCATATTTAGAAATTGTTACTCTTTAAGTCTAATCTCTTTACTACATCGAATTAAAGGATTACATCCTTGAAAAGCAAAGTTTTCCAAATCTTTTAATATTTTGTGTTTATGTAAAATATACTAAATCAGCATCAAAAATCAGTTAATAAATATTTAGAAAATGAAACTACTTAGAATACTTTAATGCTTCACTTTTTTTTATTTCCTCATAATATGCTATGGATTTAATTCCCCTAAAATGTAGTTGTTCTCAGAAATCCATTTGAATGGTAAATCTATATTATAAAGTGTATCATAACCCTGTAACTAAATTTTATTATAAAATTTGGTTTGATAGAAGGAGCACATTTATATGTAGTTCATGGAAATATATATATATATATATATATATATATATATTTACATATATATATACATGTGTGTGTGTGTGTGTGTGTGTGTGTGTGTGTGTATTGAACTCAGGTCCTTGCACTAGCCAGGCAAGCACTTATTCTACTAAGCCATCTTCCCAGCCTCCTATGTGAAAATTATAATTCAAAGAATAATATAATCTTTTTAAAAAGGAATGGAGATTATACATGTGAAAGATGAGACAGAAATTTTAAAGTTCTTAAACTAAGCACTACAGTGGGAGTACCATTTTTCTCTGGATGATGAATCTATAAGCAAAGAATTTTTTTTCCTTTTTAGTGAATCAGTGATTTCTAATATTTCAATAATTAACTTTTGCTATGATTCTAACCAATAGATGAATGAGCGTCACAATTACACTTATAAAAGGAATCTTACATTATTGTTGAATATGAGGAATGTGTAAAAGGCATGAATTTGTGTTTATCTCCTTGCATAATAAATTGCCATCTTCCTCCATTATACTTTTGTAAGTGACTACATAAAAGGTGTTGTTCAAAGCAAAACTTTTTTTTTTAATGGTCATACTTTAATCTTTTCAATGTAATTTTCCAGCCTACGGTATGATGAAAGCAGATGGCAGCCCTCTGCTATGTACAACAGCGCATTTTGCAGACTGATAGAGAAGGATTTCAAGGTACCACTGCCCATACGCTATCATATCACAGATGTGAGCTGCATTATTTTTAGCTCCCCAAGCCCTTTGATGTTTTCTGATAATACCAACAGGAGAAAACTATAATTCCATTCAAAATTTTTTATAAATTCTATATGAATAACAGTTTTTATTTTCTCTCATGTACAATATTGGAACCTAGAAATACTTTATGAATCAGAAACCTCACTAGTTATTTATTTATATTTATATCAAAGTGAAAATTTAATATATGCCTTCATTATAGACAGGAATCATTATAAGTTAAGAAAAATTTTAGTTTGCTACAATAAAATATTTATATTTATTATAAAAATATCTGTCTTTAGAGAAAAGGAAAACAAGAAAATATCAGTCATGATATGTGTGACTAAAGATTCCTTTCAATATTTATAAGAAATTAAACAAACAAACAAGCAATGATATTAACCAACTTATTCAGATACTCAACTAAACAGCAGAGAATCTACTAAATTTTAGAAAAACTGTAAGAAAATATCATCAATTTAATCAAAATTGTCAACCTCCTAGCTCCAGCAAAATATAGCCTAAATGAGTCTGTTTAAAGATCAAAGATTTACTAAGACAGATTGGAACTTTGATCTGTCTGAGCTGCAAGCAGCATGATAGCACTCTGCTTTTTGTGGCCACTTTGCTTTTCCACCAGCTCCTATTATCTGCTGGACCCAAAGTGCAGGAGAGTGTGGGTAAGAAGTCTTCCGAAGTGACAAGAGAAGCCCAGGGAAAGAACAACACTGTGAAGTAGTATTTGTTTCCCATTCAAGTGGTTTTCATCAATAAAGATAGGCTCAGCTGAAGGACATTAAAATGCAGATTCATGTTTGTATCTTTTTAAATGATTCTTCTGAATGTATCCAATCATTAATACTTTGAGCGCACGGACCAGTATGTTTAGAGTTTGATCTTAGGTGCATTACCAGATACTGCATAAAGAACTGCATTATGCACATAAAAGTTAATATCTCCCTTTCAAATAACTATTGCTCCACAGAACACAAAGAAGAATTTCAGAATTCCGATTTTACTATTAAGACAGAAGGGAAGCCTTTGATCATGTTTTGATAAGTAACCCTTCATACATGGGCACTTACCCTCTTTCACAGCTTTGTGGAATGATACCACTTTGACTCTCACAGCACAATATATTATTATCTAATATCTAAAGCATAGTACATAAATGTATATAATATAGAAATATAAGTTGTGCTTTAAAAGTAATTTTGTAGGGGCCAGGGAGATGGCTCAGTGGAATAAATACTTCCCTGGCAAGTGCAAAGGCCTGAGTTTAATCCCAGGTTGCACCAAAAAAAAAAACTTACAAAAGAATAATTCTGTAGTCTCTATTACTTAGATTTATAGTCATATGACCATCATGTAGTGTTATATGTATTTTAGTTTTCTATTTTCAAAATTTGTAGTTTTTAATATTAATACTTCCACTTTTTGTCATGTTCATTTTACTACTTCCTTCTATATATTGTCAAGTCAATTTTTAGACTAACAAGGGCAAGACTAACAAGGTTAGCATAGAACCAGTATCTAAACTAAATAGCAAGTTTTAAAATTTGCTTTTAAAAATTAGACAGATCCCATGCTATGTTTTATAATATTATTTGTATAAGGAGATCATCGCTTTATTAAATATGATTAGTCTTGGAAAAATGAGAAACATACACAAATGTGTCAAGGAGAGAAACTGATATACTATTGGCAAGTCATTAGCCTGGGGGATTCACAAAGAATCATTTTTCACTGAGCATCCATATGGTTTTAGTATGAGTAGTTTTCTCAGGCTTTCTTTATCATAAGCTTAGTTGATCTCAAAAAACTATTTGGAAAAGTGTTGCACAATCTTCTTGTGACTAAAATGGAGAAATGATTTGAATGACATTTATAGCAATTTAAAATATTTTGGGTGACTTGATAATTAATTCCATTTAGCCCTGAACATGAATTTTGAAGAATGTGCCTTCTGGCTATTATATAAATTGATTTATTCAAATTTTCATTACATTTTTCATGGGAGACAGAAGATAGATCTCATGTTTAAAGACTTTTGAGGGAACATGACTTGGAATTAAAGTTAATAGGTTGAATGGTAGAATCAGACTAAAGATCTTAATTGGCTGGTGTTACATGTTTACTCTTTACAGAGGTGAAGTTTGGAAAACACATGAAGCTCTACTTATCAACAAATAAATGAAAACTCAAATAGAACTATAACACAGATAAAATATGTCTACGTATAGCAGATATGGTCTGAAAGGTTTTCATTGAAACAGTTGTGTGAAAGTCTAATAACAATAGGTCATGTGGTCAATTCGTTTATGGTTTGAAAGTCAAAGAGCAAAATTGAATCCAATGAAAATAAATCACAACAAAAAAGATAACAATTCATATACTACCGAAACTCTCAGAGCTTAACTGTGGTCATGATTTTATTTAGGCAAAATCTGCTTCATTACATCAGCTCCATTATCTGACTGATTATCAGGCCGTTCCTGGCTTTCTACCGGATGACTTCTTTGCCTTCCTTGGCGTGCTCGCTGGACTATCAGCACCCGATAGGGAATTTCAAACTTGCCAGTTCCTTTTATTTGTTATAATTAACACTCCATCGATATTTTTCTTCTCTCTTCCTTCATAAACACTTACATAGCCTTCCTAAATGTTTGCTGAATGCTGATTAGCTCCTGTGCTTGCCGATTTTCCAGAATACCTAGTGTATTTGTAGTATAAACTTGGGCTTTAGTGCAGATCAGGCTTTTTATCGGGTTGATTTTTTTCAGTATGCCCGCCCTGCTTTATTGTACACTGATGCTTTAGCCGCATACTAACAGGATAAAAGGGTTTTACAGAAGAAAATAATTTTAGCGTTATTGTTTTTCTCAAAGGTATCTCCTTCAGCCTTTGATTTTAAATGCTCAAAAATAAGTTCTTAAGTTTTCTTTCATTGAATACTTTTTTCCCATGATGCTCATTTAAAAGTGAAAACTTGACTTAACAATAAGCAAAGGGAAGAATTTATATAAATATATTGCGATATATTGAAAATTAAATTTTTGTTCTTTTCACTTATATCAAAATTATATTTCCCTTTTTTATGCAGAACTGGGGATTGAACTCATGCCCTTGAAGTTGCCATGCAAATGCTTATTCTATTGAGCCATCACCCTGGCCCTTATATCAAAATTATAGACAAACTTAAATACTTTAATAGTTGATGTTTCATTTATTTGTATTTCTGAGATAAATAATGATAACATACTGAGAAAAATATTCTTTGTTAACACTATATCTTTTTACAGAGAAGGATGGCTGTTCAAAAAGAAAAGAATGGGCTGAGGATATAGCTCATTTGTAACCTAACAAGTGCAAGGTCCAGAATTAGATTCCTGGTACCAAGAAAAAATAAAAAGGTCCCAAGTTTGGTCCCCAGTACCTTATGCCATGCAGGCTCCAGAATCCTGGGTGCACCATTGACAACTACTGAAACACGGGGTGATGGCACATGACTGCAATTGCCCTGCCAGACAGACTGAGACAACAGAGTCACTATGAGTCTAAACTGTGTAGCATCGAGACCTTGTGTGGAAAGAATAATGGAGAGAGAGAGAGAGAGAGAGAGAGAGAGA
>PVKA01047649.1:0-14205 GCA_004027165.1 Ctenomys sociabilis
TCCCACTCCAGGGTGAGCCAGCCCACTATCCCATCCTCCCAACACCCCCGATCTCTCTTCTAGGTGGCATAATGTCATCTTTCACCTTGATCCCAACATCCACCACTACCTGAAACCCTTCGTCACTAGCACCTTGATAAATCTAGAGTCCTGCCTTTGCTTTATACATATCATTCCTCTCTTACTCAGAAGTCATCTGCTGCACATACCTGACCTGCAGGCAAAGAGGAAAGACTTGGCCTCTTCACCCCTCTGTTAAACCCAAGTTACTACTACTCGCTCATGGCCCACCTTGCCTGTCAGCTACCAAAGGGTACTACCATTGTCCACCTGCACTGAGATTCCTAGATTCATTGAAATTTGTACTTTCAGGACTATATATATGGTAACCACTTCATGGCCCAGCCACACACCTTTGTCTTCTGCATACTAAAGGGCAGTCTAATACACCTTTCTAGGGTACTTTAGTATTTGGCCACATGTTCTGCCTTGACCCCTTCCATGCAGTCAGTTCTGTCAACACCAAAAATGGTCCTTTCAACACAATGGCCAAAGCTCAAGTCAGGCCACATAAGGACAAGCAAATAAATAAACACACACATATAAAATTTCTTGAGTGAGTGAAAAAATGCCTATCAATTTCACCTTCCTTTATTGTAAAAGCTGCCTGTCCACTTGGAGTGATAGGCTGCAGCAGCTAAAGTAGTTGAGGCCTGCCTGGCCTCAACCCCACGTCTGCCACATTCTTGCGTTAAGCAAATAACTCTGTATTTCAAAACTCTTAATAAGGAGGGATTATTTACTTCAGACCTCAACCTTCAGCCTCCATCTTCACACCTTGAGGCCCAAAACCCTCCCCTGGCCAACCATCTCCCTGGGAGCCCTCTCCTGCTTCTCCCAAGCTTGCTCTTGGATTGCATGGACACCTGCCACTACCACCTCTAGTGACATCAGCTGACACTCCTGAGGTGCCCAGCATCCTGAAAACCCCTCTCTCACCCAGCATGCCCTTGTCTCTTCTACCAGCTTCCAGTCTGAGCTACTCAGCTCCTTAGTGAGAATAAGATGAGGCAGGTCTGGGTAGGGTTCATGTTCTATGTCCTAAACCCTGACATTACAATGAAGGAGACACAGAAGGTCATCATACGTGACACTAATCTGGAGTTCTTTCAGGGCCAAGAAGTTGACTTGGCATCCAATCTACAACATGTTGCTACTTAAGCAGCATGGAAACTCCAAGCTTAATTTTACAACTATCTTCCACTCAAGGGTCTATTCAGTGATACAAAACATAAGCCTCTCATTTCCACTGCCATGCTTCACCTCAAAAGAACATATAGCCAGAAAATAATCAGTCTTAAAAACTAGAGACCAGAAATACCAGCTCCAGTCCTTAGCCACCAAGCTAAGAATAATGAAGACAGGTAAAGTGAGGATGGGCTGATAGGGGCCAGCATTGCCGATCTCCAGTTTTTGAGGCTGATTATCTTCTGGCTAGATCTTGTTCTTGGGTAAGGACAGTAGTGACCCAGGTTTTCCTGAGTGAGCAAGACTTGGGAAAGGCAGGCCCAGGGAAGGTGCTGTCCCTGTCCCTGAGGACCAAGGGCACCTCAGAAGCTCCCTGGAAGGACAGACAAGCAAGCACAGAGCTGCCTGCCATCTGGGTTCTTTATAAGGCTTTTGTGGTAAACATGTTTACTTTCTTTTGATTGGTCAGCTTTACCATGATCAACTATTTTGTTTTGAGTCTTGCTCTGTAAACATATTTACTTTGAGGGGAGAGATTTTTTGATAGCTAACACACTTGTTTTTCACACTTTTAAATTTAAAACATATTTTCCACAGCCTCTGGTAAACAAGTAAAGTGGTAAACAAATTATATTATTTCATCTTCACATGACAGAGCCATCCTATATTTATTCAAAGGCTTCATCTGGGTTAGCTGCAGGTGATCAAGGTTCTCTATTGGCTGAGAACAAGAATCATATTCATAATGATGATGTCACTAAAAAGTATAAATGACAATGAAGGGTGTTGTAAAAAGCAAGGAGTATTAAACCTAAGCCTCAGTTTCCCCAGGAAACTTTAGGAATGTTCTAAAAGCCAGCTGCCACGGTACGACAAGCATCTTGTTAATTTGTGAGACCCACAGTCTCTGTAAAAAGCTAAGCATATATAGTAATTGATGGGGAGGAAAAACAAAACATTAAAAGGCAAAGAAATCAACCAGATATAGTTCAACTCTTTCAGCCATGTTTCATGTGGGGACTTTTGCCTGTTTTACAATGAGAAAAAGGCAATGGCTTCCAATATAGAAAAGGCTTGCATTGTTGAAAAAGGGAAAAAATAAGAAGAGCATAGGAAAAAATTTTCTTTGAGAATACCAACTATCACTGAAGAAGGATTTACTGTTGAATGTTGAACAAGTGCCAAAGGGAACTCCTACTGCAGTACAGCCACACCTCCCTTCTGGAGAATTCTGTGACCAGTATTCCTACCAGAAACAAAAGATGACTTACCATAGGTCTTGGACACTACTTACAAATTTTCTGAAGGAAAAATAAATAAATAAATAAAAGACCAAATTACTAATTGAAATAGCAACATCCATGATCCCCCAGCTCTTTTCCTAAGCCTATGCTCAAGTTAGGGTTAAAAAACACACACCAAAGCAAAGGAGGCCTGGTGTACCACTACACAATCCCAGGAGTTAAGCATTGCTATGTCATTTTGCATGGTCCTGCATGACACAGTCCACAAGACAAGGCACAGGTCATACAGACATCAGAGTACTAACAACCAAACAAACTGGCTTTCCAAAGTTGCCAAGGGAACAAAGTTATACTACACCACAGAGACAAGGCAGACGGGGTCCAGGGGGAGACAAGGCCACACAGAAGCAGCCATCACTTCTAACATTCAAATCATCGCTCCTATACGAACGAGGAAGGACAAGCAAACTAAATAACTTCTCAAGCAGCGTTAGCAGAAGGTCAGGAAGACCCACAGGGGAAGGGACACATGACAAATTAGTGGGAAAATCCGCTCTGTCCCAACTTTGAGAACAATTATAAGGCATTTTACAAGTGAGTAAACTTCTCAGAGTCTGGGTTCCCCTTCTTCATACAGTGACGGCACTGAACCCCATCTATCTGAACATACAATATCAGGCCACAAATGGAAGACACTATTTCAGGGGTTAATCAAAGATTCCCGGCTACATGAGGCCCTAAACCCAATACTCTGGTTCTGAGGGGCCCTTAACAGAATTTAGGTCTCATAACTTAAAAGGAGCAAAAATGAAAACTCAAGTGAATGTGAAACTGACCAGTGAGGAGTCATCACGGGTATTTCAGGATTTACACATATGCACAGACAGGTGACTCAACAGGGAAAGGGTTACCAGCCAGCCACGCTCACTGGAGCCACTTAAGTCTTTCTCAGTCATTAAAAACCAAAGGACATGACTAATGATACAGCTGAGTGAGAACTTCCAGGCAGTGCTCACAAGCCCAGTAAAAGGAAGCACGGCAATATGTGGGTAAGAAGAGCACAGCTAGGCCGAGCTGCTCGGGGTCTGACGACCACAGGCCTTTTCAAGAAAGGAAGAGTGTACACTGCAGGCTGTGGTTTGGAAACTTCTTAGGAGGCCAGAGGTGTGTATGAGTAGGACAGTATCATCCGTGAAAAGTGTCAAAGGTTCACAGTAGTGAAATGTCTGCTATAAATACAAGACAGAGCTGGGTATGGTGGTACACAACTGCAACCCCAGAACTTGGGAGGCTGAGGCCAATGGACCACCACAGGTTCTAGGCCAGCCTGGGTATAGAGTGAACTCAAAGCCAACCTGAACTACATAGTGAAATCCTAAGAGAAAAAAGCCACAAAGAAAAGGAACACAGTCTTGACGGTTTGTTCGAATCAACTCAGGACCTTGAGCTTGCCAGGCAGGCACTTATGCCACTGAGCTACATATCCCCAACCCTTGAACACAATTGTTCACCTGGATAATGAACTGAGTCACTGGACTGCATGATGCTCTCCTTCAACTACGCATTGTAACACCAGCTAACACACACAAAGCCCTGAGCAGAATGCATGCTGCGTGAGCCACCGGCTGTGCTTTCACCCAGCCTCTTACTGAGCCTTGTACCAGTGGCACATGCACGGCCTCAGAGGTGGGGAAACTCAGGCCGAAGGCATGAGCACATAACAGAACCAAGTCTATCTAAAACCCAAGTCTCCTCCTTCAGGCAGTGCTGAGTTCTGCCGAGTGCCACTCCTAGCACAGCCCAGCAGGAAATGCCAGGACATTTAGAAAGGCTCCCAAGTAACTCCAACTGGGGAAGCCAAGGTTGCAGCTCTACCCAGAGTTCCACACTCCTCCCTGTCTGGACTTCTTAGCTTCCTGCCAAAATCAGCCAAATCCTGGTGAGTGGGAAGGCTAGAAACCAAGCCCTCCCTGGTAGTGCTACCTGGCAAAGCCTGGTACTCCTCTACCAAGGACAGGCACCAGGGATGGGTTACGTGGACAAGTACAAGATTCTTCACTGCCTGGGCCAGGGAGACAGCTTAGTAGACTAAGCACATGGTCTTGAGTTCAATCCCTGATTCATCATGGCTTTGTGATTTTTTTTTTCTTTTTTTGGTGCAGGGTCTCACTACACAGCTCACTCTCGTAGTGATCCTCCTGATTTCTGCTTCCCTCATACTGGGATTACAGGTGCGTGCCATCAGGCCCGGACTCCATCACCAGCTCAGTGCACCCAGGGGTGGGTCCAGCACAGCATACCTAGCCAGGGACTGAACCCTAGTCCCTGTGCTTACTTAAGCAAGCACTTAACCCATGAAGCTATACTGCCAGCCCTTGCTTTGTGATTCTTTTTTTTTTTTTTTTGTCTTTTTGAGACAGGGTCTCACTATGCAGTTCGGGCTGGCCTTAAACTCACTTTGTAGCTCAGGCTGGTCTCGAACTCACAACAATCATCCTGCCTCAGCCTCCCAAGTGCTGGGATTACAGGCCTGCGCCACCACGCCCGGCTTTGCTTTGTGATTCTTAATCATGGCCCTGTACCCTCCCCTCACACCATGAAGCCAAGGGTCTGAAGTCTAAGGGATGAGATTCTTGGCTGGGGCTCTGACTCACTGGTAGAGAGAGCCTGGCCTAGGGTAGAAGAGGCCCTGGAAAGAAAATCAAACACCTTTCAGATGAAGTGATAGCAAACCTTGATGGAGCACCACTGTAACCCACTGGGGCACAAATCTGGGTTAGGGTGCAGTCAGAGATTCAGCACAGTGAAACTCTCAGAAGACACAGTGCTCCATGTAAATAAAGGTTCAAGACCTCAGCGCCATCTATGTAAACATCAGATGATTCTCCAGGCCCTACGTGCTTAAGGGGGACATCAGGAAAGGACCACTGCCATCATCCCCAGCCAGTTGCATACTTGCCATGGAATTTGCCTTCCAGGTCTGCTCTACCAGCAGTGTCCGGGCCTGGCTGTGTCATTCTGGGGCCACAGAGTCAAGCTGCTGGCCTGGGCCCCATGCACTGTACCACAGAGGCCATCCAGGTCCTGTACCACAGCATGGCCAAAAGAGTAGAGCGACATGGCATGCACTAAGCAGAGGCACTTTCTCCCATCTATACAGCCTCATGAGCACCAGCTGGATCCTCACAGCAACCGCCCTGGTTGCCTTCTCCACTGCCCAAGGCCCTGGTACTCCATGCCATGGAGCTGGCTTCTCTGAGGTTCCATAGGTCCATCCCACAGCACCAGCCGGCCACCATGGTGCCTGAGACCTGGGCCCCTCCTGGCACTTGCACCCAGGTTTGCACACCCTCTGCTCCCAACAGTTTGTGCCAAGAGCAGACTCCTGAGCCAGAGCCCTGGGCTGAGTTGTAGGCCCATCAGGGAGAAGCCTTGGAAGTCTGGACAAAGTGTTAACCTCAGCCTGTTTGTGCATCAGTACAGTGGGGCTTGTGAGAGATTTCTGGGGTCCCTGAAGCTTGCAGAGATGAGGTCATGCAGCCCAGAGCTCTGCACAGGACAGCAGAGAGCTGCTCTTCGCATCTCTGCTCACCACACGTCACACCCATGTGCCGGGCCCCTCACTCTTTTCTCAAAACTTCGAGCCAGCATCACTCCCAGATGGTGCTGACTGAAGGGTCTCTTGCCATGGCTCACGAGCTTCCGGGGCACATCTTCCGTAGGACAGTATTGAGGCATTATTCAAAGTTTAACCACCTGAGTACCTCTATTCTTGTCCCCACCAACTGGTTTTGTGATCATAGAAAGAACTTTTTCCTTTTTCTTCCCAACCCTTGATTTAGCAGCTGTGTACTCTCTCTTGTACAAAGCCTTTCTGGAATACATAGCAGATGGGGAGTATCTACCAATTCCTCTAACCACAACAGGATTTCGGTTGCAGTAGGGCTGCCCCTTCTTGGACATTTTTGCATTCACCTTCTACTTTTTACCCTTTTTACCAGTGCCACTAGCAGAAGCCTTTTGGGCATTGGGTTCTTTCTCTTTAGTGTCTGGCTTCTCAGTTTTTTCACCTGCCATCTTGTAAGATGGGAAAGAGAACTAAGTTTGCAAAGCATGCATTCTTGTTCACCACCATTAGGACCCATTAGAAATGGGTCCTAATGAAACGGATCAGTAGGAAAAATTAGCTACAAGGTTGCAAAGAAATACACCAGCATTATCTATGGTACATAAAAATCTGAGAAGAATAAATGTCCACTAAAAACTACACTAGGGTTCATACCAGTGATGAAATACTACGCAGCCCTTAAAAATGCTGTCAAAATAAACAAGAGAACAAAGGACCTATGATCCCTGAATCTTACTCACTCATCAAGTGTTTGCTGCATGATATGTTGCTAAATGACAAAAATGTGTTACAAAAGTTGATTGTTTTTAAAGTTACAGTGTGAGTATTTACTGGGTGCCAGCTGCTACAAATGAGGACATTATCTACTGGGTTATCGAAAAAAACCCAATGAAGTAAGTAATCTCCCCATTTGAGAGACAGAAAATGGTGTCAGAAAGAAATGGGTAACTTGCCCAGAGTCATGTAGCCAATAAAAGGAAGTGAGGATTTATCCAAGTCTTAGTACAAAATCCGCTCTTTCTTCTGACTAATACTGGCTCTCATAAAGGTCTCAGGATCCTTGCAGCTTACCAGGGGACAAGAAGACCAAGGAGGTAGGCAGAGCTATGTTAGCAACAATTATATCTCATGGGGAGAAACTACTGAAATTTTATTTTTGCTTTGTTTTTTTTTTAGCTACTTTATATCATAAATCACCTTTAAAAAAAAAAGGATAGGGCAAAGTGTTTTTATTCAAGCAGTAGGCAGCCCTGTATCCACTCCCAGGGATGCATGCAGATCCTCCCCGTAGGCTCCAGGTGAAGGCAGTGTGGCTCAGTGGTTAGAGGTCACGATGCTGAGGTCATATCACCTGGGTAGCACAGGCTGCTGTGCAGACACGAAAAGACAGGACTGTGCAGGGCTTTGGTAAGGGTTCACACGAGTGCCTCGACCAGTGATTATCACTAGTGCACCCTCACCATGCTGAACACACTTCATAGCTGCTCTCTAGAGTTGGCACCAAAATGTGCTGCAAAGACAGAGCTGTTGACCAATAGCTACTTGATTCTCCAATGTGGCCCCCCTCCCTGCACCCCAATCTCACAGGGTTGCTTAAGCAGTAATTGGGACAAGCTCTAGTAAGTGGAAAGCCTTGCTTGCATCCCAGCCGGCTGGCTCCAAAATATCATGTGGGCCACTGACCCTCTTTGCCTCAGTGCCCTTCACTGTCATAACAAATGGTAACAGCACCTACTGCACAGAGTGGGGTGAGGACAAAGATTCTATTTCCAGGACCTCAGATCCAAATCCTGCCCACTGTGTGTGTCCAATGTCACCTATGATTACTTCTGAGTTCGATAATGCAGATCTTCACATGCGACTGGCCCACTTTTGTAGGTTTCTCCCCCCACCATAAAGGTTTGGTTGCCATCGTTTCTATGTTTAGACACTGTATAGCAGTACAGAATAGACTTTTGAAATGCTGCGTGCCCTCAAATAGCTCCTGATTTGCTCCTGCATCAGGTCACTAGGCCTGCCACAGCAACACAGCCCACACCAATGGCTCAACCAACAGAAATGTATCCTCGCCCTGTTTCGCAGGAGGGAAATTCAAACTCAAGGTGTTGGCTAGGTGGTTTCTCCCAGGGCCTCTTCATTGGCTTACAAGGGGCCACTTTTTCCATGACATCAGTGGCTGTCCTCTCTACACATGTGTGTCTGTATCCTCCTGTCCTCTTCTAAAGACACCATTAGTATTCACTCTAATGACTTCAATTTATCTCATCAATCTAAAGATCCTATCTCCAAATACAGTCACATTCTGCAGTAGTTCTAGGGTTAGGGCGGCTCCATTCTGGTTTTGAGAGGGAGGACACCAATATTCAGTCCATAAAGGTCCCTCGGGTCCTGGAAAACTAGGAACAGACCCCAAATGGAGAATCACTGGATCTTGGGCTCTGGCCATAAGAGCCAGCACAGTGTCTCTGAAGACAGAGTCACGTGGTGTAACCAAGAGGAAAAACTTCCTCGCAGACCTCGCTGGGTAAGCCCTCACTAGCACTGTAGGTTGCCCCTTGGCTCCACAGGCACAGGACACCCGTGCCTACAAGTGGCGCAGTCAAGAATACCTTGGCCAATCAGATCGGCAGGCCCAGCTGTTGCTCACACTTATGTTACTAAAAATGACAAGATGGAAAGTGTCCATTCCTGGCATGGACTCCTCAAATCTGGGCTCATGAAATAAACATAAATCAAAGTTGAAGGTCATTTTAAAATATCAGTACATACTTCATTAAAACAAATTTTTTAAAAATTGAGTTTCTTGAACCACAGCATATAATTTACAAAGGACAAATGTCTGGGATACAAGAGCTAAATTTAAAGAAACAACTATTATTAAACACCCCATTATGTAAGGCAGTGAAATATATTTGCACTCTGTACATCCGTTACAGTATTTCAACTGAGCCTCGAAATGTTTGGCAGTTCTTTCCTTTGGTGATAATAAAAGGCTTTTCTTTCCATTAAATATCTAAATTAAGTCAAATAGTGTATGTTAAATAAGCCCATAAGTCCTTTTGTATGATGCAATGAAGTCTTGAAATGCTTATCTACTGAGCACTCTGAGTTAAAGACAGGCAGTTTGTGTCCCCTGCAGAGCCCCGAGACCCTGCTGGCTTGGCCAGACTGTGAAAATAAGCTTCAAATGACCAAACGCAACTGCAACTTTAAAAGTAGGAACCAGACCAGACACAACAAACCACAGTGTAGTCAGCTTCACTTGTCATAATTCATGTGTGTGGAATTCAACTGTAAAAGCATTCATGGAGTGCTCTATTTCCTCAGGGTGGGGGGGATTCCATGTGGAATGTCAGATTTTGAAAAGCTGCTGATAAGCCACTCCTGATTACAAGTCTACAAATTGTAGTATTAATCCAAAAAAAAAAAAAATTATTCCAACCCCAAACAGCTTCATTTGTACCATTCAACCCTAAAGAGTACAAGCAAATATCAGTAGTTTTAAATATTCAGATTATAAACCTATCCACTCAAGCAGTGTATGAACCCCAGGTTTGTCTTTTGATACTCTCTTAGTTTCCATTTGTACACAAGTCTCCATTTTGGTGGTTTATATCACGATTACTTGTAACAACCTTTCTGTGAAAAACAATTTCGTTATGGTTCAGTGACTCAAAAATGCAGTTCTTACAAATTTCTAGAAGACCAAATTTAATGGATAAATACATATACTTGTACATTTCAGAGTTGTGCATGAACATAGAGGTGAAAACACATAAAAATGTAATAATCCAATTAACACACCTTTTCTTTAGGGACTATGTCAATCTTAACAATACTGGCCTAAGCCTCAGACAGGAATGGAGATCTGACAGCACTGAGGAGAATAATAGCTGCTTCTTCGATACTCCCTTCACGCCAAATGCAGGGCTCAGGCTTTGCCAGTTTCTCACGGGGCTCCTTAAGACACAGCTATGTCCGGTGCAGCTCTGTACATCTTGCAAAGAGGGATTTCTGATTCAGAGATATTAAGCTGCCTGCTTGAACACACACAGCAATGAAGTGGGAGAAGCAGGAGTTGAACTTGGCTCACACTGTACTATATTGCCTCCCAGTGGTGTGTCAGGGGCGAGATCCAGGGCTTCACAGGGGCCCAAGTGTTGAGCCCATAACCTGGCCCCTAAAATGATCTTTTCTCTCAGCTAGAGACAGATATATCCTGAAAACCAGTGAAATGACAAAGGGGTTACATCTTACCCTTCTGGAAGACATAGGGGAAGATTCTAAATTAAAAATCAACCTGGCGTATTCACTCAGCTCTTACCATACTTTGGTATTAACCATCATCTGAGTGCCCTGAAGGGTCTAATTCTCCCAGCTGCAATACACTCACACAGCACAGGCTGAAGACAGAAAAGCAGCAGTGGTCCTTTCCCATTCCAGACGCCCCTTCACCTTTCACAGCCTATACCAGGACAGGATGAGAAGAGAGAAGGTGTGAAATTACCCATCTCCAAATGCCTCTTCCAACAGCAGTTTGAAGCACCCAGAAAGAAACAGTCACGGGGCCTGCTGCTGCCCGAGATTCCTATACCAATTCTGGCCCCACTCTTCCTGCCACAGGCAGTGTGAGGAAGGCCCATCTCCATAGCATGCCGGACTGCAACAGCCTCCTGGAGTGGGCAGGCCAGCACCCCAGCCAGCAGAGCTCGGCAGCAGGGAAACTTTGCCTCCAAGAGCCCCAGCGAGCATGGCCTCACGCAGAAGGCAGGTGTTAGAACAACGAGCAGATCCCTTTGACCAGGGACCCTCCTCCCACCCAGGTCCCTCCACCAGCCTATACAGCCTTCCTCAGCTCTAGACCCTGCTGTCTGCCTCCCGACCTGCCCTCTCCTCGGCAAAGTGCAGAACTTGACCTTTGCCATAAGAGAGGCTCCATGCACACCTGGCCCACCCCATGCAGGGCTACTGCATCCTTTCACAATCACACCAGTGATCTTGAACCCTGTGCTGACTCAGGGCTTTCTCTCCAGTCTTACAAGCTTGTGCAATCCATCTACACAGTAAGTCTAACATGTCACCACAACCCCCATAGTACCCAATTCCCGGTCACTCTACCATCACTCCTCTGGAGTACTGCATGTGCTTCCTGGTTAGTCTCTCTGCTCCTTCCCTGGCATCCCCAGTGTCTGGGATCTGTCCCCTAGAAAGCAGCAAAAGGAGTCTCCCACATATCCTCCCTGCTTCGCTTCCTGACTACCTCTGATCACACAGGGTGTGTCCCCTGCGACAGGGCTTTGGCACTGTGTCCACCTGAAATGTTCCACAGGTCTAAGTGCCACATATACTGTAAGTCTCCCTAAAATAGCACCTTACTGAAAGAAACCTGGCTGGCCACAGTACCTAATCTGCAGCTCTCACTGCCCAATGGCTTCTTGCCCTGTCTTCTCTTGCACTGAGCATCTAACAAACGAAATGACTGGCTTACTTCATCTCTCCATCCTTCCTCTCTGCCCAGAGGTGAGCACCCGCAGGGCCAAGGCGGTGGGTTTCTTCCTTGATCTAACTGCCACACCATGGAAAGCATCAGGCACAAAGTGGACACTTGGGAAACATCAATGGAATGAAAGACTGAATAGGTTACACATAACAACCCAAAGGGAAGGGCCTTCTGACAGGCTCTTACCCAGGGGAGACTCAGGAAGGTGGATATCCCCATGCTGCATATGCCCGCAACCTTTTGCAACTCTACAACTGCACAAGGTGGATATCCCCATGCTGCATATGCCCGCAACCTTTTGCAACTCTACAACTGCACAGAGAGCCAACAGACAGAGCCAGCACTGGCTCAAGATCTATCTCCCTTGCACCACTCCAGGGAGGGGTCAAAGCCCTGTGAGAGTGTGGATGTATGCCGAGACACTAAGACGTGGGCTGTTTAGGTCACTCTCCTCCTGGGAGGAGCAGGGCTCTGAGGAAGGGGACCCAGGAAGAAGGTCCAGCATTCTTTTCTTCTAGAGGGCGTGATGTCTTGGCGTCCCCACCAACCAAGCTGAAGCACTTCACCTTGGACCCCACAGCCTCCAGAACTACGGAAACCAGACTTCTACTGATGAAAAGGCCCACAGCCCAAGGCTTGAGTGGACTAACATACCAGTCTTTCAATACTCCTTTCTATTTGCTATCAAAGTGCTCAGAAAAAGGACATTTCAAGGCAGAGATATAGCTCAGCAGCACAGCACCTGCCTGGCAAGCCTAAGGTCCTGAGTTCAATTATCTGCACCAAAAAAAAAAAAAAAACCAAATGTGTAAAACTGTACTGAAGTAAGATGAATCAGACTCACAGCAAACAACTTCCAAAGAAACAGGTAAAAAAAAAAAAAAAAAAACCTTCTTTTTCCTAGAGATCAAACTTTGGATCCAACAAATCATGCTCCCTGCTTGCAAATTCTGTTGTAATGCAGAAAGGTGTGCAGACACGTTAGCTCAGTCACTGCTCTCCTTGGCATAAGGTGGCATCTCTAGACTCACGGCCATACCAGGTCGGTGGCTTGGCCTTTGGGACTAGCACAAAGCCACAGTCTGGTGTCCCCAGGCCGGCCACATATGTTCTGCATCCAGAATGTGCTCTGAAGGGCTTCTATAGCCTTTCCTCTCTCCCAATCTTAAGTTCACATTTCCAGCTCCATTTTATTTCTGCTTGTTGTTTTACATTCAGACATGATTAAATTTAAAAGAAACGATCGACTAAATGGTATACGCATTTCCCTTTGATCAAAATTTACACGGCAAAAAACCTCTGCATATTTATACAGCTGAGCTCCCCAAGTCACTGGAATCCTGCTAGCAGGGTAACAGTCATTTTCAAGCTTTTATTAGTTACTGTAATGATTGGAGACAGGGGTCATCAAAATGCCTTCGCCAGAGCCAATCTCACGTTCCTGTAAAGTCCCATTGTGAAATTAGAGAGGTCTGGGGAGGAAGGAGAAGGAGAAAAGAGAAAGGGAGATTTTCTGTGCTGCATGGCTTACAGGAAAAAGGAGCACAGATCTGATGCTGGGGAGAGCCGAGTGCTTACCGTAAGTTACAAGCAGCTCACCTCTCCAGGCTCAACACGGGAAAAATATTTCTTACCAGAGTTGTGGCACTCTGGGAGAGATTATTAAGGAAAACTGCAAAAATAAGAAAACAAAAACAGGGCCAGGGATATAGCTCAGTGGCATTGTACTTGCCTGGCAAGTGTGAGCACCTGAGTTCGATTCCCAGTACCTAAAAATTTTAAAATAAAATAAAAATGACTTTTTACGAACGGGTCAGAATACCCTCTTTCTCTGATACTTAGAAACTGATGTCTATCCAAAAGAGTAGAACAGGAGAATAATCATTTGAGGCTCTGTAGTGGAATGTTCACTACATATGAACTTATAAGAGACACAGAAATTCAAGGCAATGCATGATTCTGGACTGGATTCTGTTGTTAGTTGGGCTTTTTCTAACGTATTTAGTAGAGGACCTACAAGGTCTCACTATGTAGATCAGACTCGTAGAGATCCACCTACGTTCAGCCTCCCAAGTGCTGGGATACAGGTGTGGGCCACCATCACAGTCTCAGTCACTCTCTCAGCACGCCCCAGGGGAGGGGCCAGCACAGCAGGCTGGGGGTGGAATCCCAAGCCTGAGTCTTCCTAAGCAGGTGCTGTGTAGTCCACTGAGTTATTCAGCTGGCTCAGGGCTGTATTTTGGTCTGAGCTAAATGATAGCAATAGAAGACTTTAGTTGGACAATGAGCAAAGAGACAACAAACTTCTACTCTGTTAAACTTCTTGACTTGATCACAGGTGGTAGCTGGGATTCCCTTCCAAGGAAATAAATGCAAGTGGAAGTATTTTATGAGATTTCCAATTTACTCTTAAATTATTTGAATCAGGAATAGTGGCACATACCTGGAATCCCAGAAGGCTGGGAGAATGAGGCAGGAGGGTCACAAGCACAAGCCCAGCCTGGGCAACTCCGTGACCTAGTAAGATCCTACCTAAAAGTGGGGATATGGGGTAAGGAAGTAGCTCAGGACAAAGGGCCTGAGCT
>PVKA01047650.1:0-14204 GCA_004027165.1 Ctenomys sociabilis
ATATATATATATATATATATATATATATATATATATATTCTTTCAAAATTCTGCTACAAAGTCACATGAGAGTAAGTGAACTAAATCTTCCCAAGTTGTTTCATACTGTTTCTAATTGTTGAAGAAACAACAAACAGTAATAATTTGTTTCCAAGCTCTGTAATTTACACAAATCCTTAAAGTAGATTATATGACTATTCTTACATTTCAGGTGAAAAATTACAAGTGTGGACATTCAGGGAAAGGCAAGGAGGAATTCTTTCCTAGAGCTCTGCAGGGAATGTGGAGATAGTGGCCCTGTTGACACCTAGGCATTGGCCTAGTGAAACTGACATGGGACCCAGCCCCCAGAACAAAGGGGATGAACAAGATGTGGGTTAGGATGTTAAAAGCCACACAGACATGGAGTAGCATTAGATTAAAAATCTGAAACACAAGAGCTCCAATGGGGATGAAGACAAGAAAAGGGCTTGGGGTAGTGACTGCTCAAAAAACAGTTGCCACCCCCACCCTATGTCCGCAGTACTCATTGCCAGGCAACTTCAAGGGCTACAATTGCTCAGATCAGTGTAACAAATTCAGTGGTCACTAGCAAGTGACTTTGGCTCCTGTCTAACAGGCGGCCTCAGATATTCAGTGATAGCCTAAACAGGGCAGAACACGGCACAGCCCAGCACCCATATCATGGCTTGAACAATGTGGATGTCAGCCTAGTATAGTGCCATGGAGGTCAAGATGGAGTGGACACTTGGGGGCTCTGCATCTCAGGGTCCACCTCGCTTCTAAAACCCAACCTATAAAATTTAGGTTTAGCAACCCAACTTATGTTCCATGGAACATTAATCCCAATAAGTTATTTCTGTTTCACGCTGGAAAAGGGTTCCATGCTTCCAAATAAGTTTAGGAAGTAATGAGTTGAATCAAATTAAAGTTTATTTCATTTAGAACCATAAAGAGGCATGATTCATCTGTGAGAAAATGATGTCATATGTGGCATCTCCTCAAGAAATGTAATTAGGAATTTCTTTTCCAAGAACTAAAACAATTTAAATACTGTTAGTCTAATCTAGCTATAGGAAATATTGGTATAGTCTGGGAGCAGGCTAGCTGTGGGAACATCCTCCTGGGCCTTTTTTTATTTATTTCTGGAATTAATTGTATTCATGAAAATATTTTACTTATTAAATTAAGAAATTCTGATCATTAAACTCATTTCTAACCCTATCATGCTCAAATATCTACTATAACCATGTGTTGTCTTTTCAGGTCTTTTTTCCCCCAAAAGATGCTAGTAGTAGTTACAAAGCCCAAGTCATTACAATGACATTATACTATGAAAGGGGTTTTAATCCGCCATAGTCTTCATAAAAGTCACTTAAAAAATCATAAAGCCTGTCTAACAGAATCATTGAGTGATTGTGCTATACTTTTGTTAAGCATTACTTGATAGTAGAAGAAATATTAAAGTGAATTATTATTTTGTTATGATACTAAAATGAGGATTATAAAATTCCTTAGAGCTCTAGAAGTTTCTCAACCATATCTGTATATACCTCAACTTCATACAATACCATTCCACTGATCCTTCATGAATTTTCTACTTACATCATTTTCATGTTAAATAGCACCTGATTTCTGCCTCTGTACAAAAACAGTTTAACATATATGGGTTTAAACTATAATGAAAAGTAACTACAACTCACATCTAGAAAGTATGTCTACAAATTCATTCTGTTGAGTATAGCCTCCAAATTAAGCTAGATCCTGAAAGTTAGAGGCAAGATACCCGTTCAAGGATAAACCTAACTCAAGTCTCACCTGCTCTTCTAAATAAGGGTTCATGGGATAAAAAGAATCAGAGGGATTGGTGGTGCCAATCTCATCTCTACCCTGAGTCCTTAGCTCCAGTGTCCCCACCTGCACAAAGAGTAAGCCAGACTCACTTTCTGTGGGTCCTCTGTTGGCTCCTCCCAACACTGCTGTCTAAATTTCTCTGAACACTTACGTGAGTGTACCATGAAAACAAGGGTGTGTCTTCAAACAGCCTGTTCAGATCCAAAGGGGAAAGGAAAACGTTGTCCATTGCTGAGAGGAGAGACAAGGCTGGGTGACTGGAGTTGGACGGCGACTGTGTGGAGTGGTTGAGCCCTTTCAAGAAGAAGACTATGGGTTGCTTAGGATAAGTCTTGGCGGCAGACTCCACAGCACAGGATACCAATGGGGGTGGCTCCAGTCTCTCGGAAGTCTCTAGAAACACAATGCTGTGCCCCTGGCTCAGGAGGGCATCCAACCCCTGCTGGAACTTGGAGGAAGGCAAGCAGGAGAAGAGGCAGTATGACCTCAGGGTGATCTGGTAGAGGAAGCCACAGGCCAGCAGCAGGACTATAGACAGGGAGAACTGAAGCTCCTTCAGCATGTCTACTGCTCTTTCTGAAGTTCTCCTTTAACCAGCACTGTTCATTACAGTTCACATTCGTGAAGCATGCTAGAGATAGAACACACACACACACACAAAGAAGATGTAAGAATTTTACTTATGAATAGAGAGGAAACCCCAAATGAAATATGATCAAGTCTAGCAGTATCAAAAAGGAAAATTTGTCATAACCATTAGGATTATCCTGGATTTAAGGACATTTCAATATAGAAAAAATAATTAATTCATTATTACAAAAGCTATTAATGAATGAACTGTCTTAGGAGAATACACAAGAAAATCTGTATTATCATTTTGGCTCAATAGATGCAAAGAATGTGACAAAATTTGACATCCATTCATGATGCTTTTTAAAATATAAGAAAACTTTCTTTCTAGGTATGGTGATGCACATCTATAATCTCACTAATCCCACTAAGAAGGCAGAGGCAGAAGGATCACTATGAGTTCAAGGCCAGCTTTGCTACATAGTAGTTCAAAGCCAGCTTGAGCTTCATAGCGAGACTCTGTCTCCAAAAAGAAAAAAACACTACAAGCCACTTTCTTAAGATAAATGATGTCTACTAGAACATATAATAATCAACATACTTAATATGAAGTATTTGAAACATTGATCAAGATCAAGAACATGATTCTTTATCACGTTACTATTCAATATCATTCTGATAATCCTAACCAATACAATAAAACAAAAAGAAATTTCTACTATAAATACAAGTATTAGAAAAACAAAAATATCACCAGTATCAGAAAATATTATTTCACATCTAGAAAATCCAAGATAATTTACTGAAAAACTAATACAACTGAGGACATTAACAAAGGAGACAAAACAAAGGTAACAAAATTAAACAATTGCCAAGATCATATAGTTTGCAAATACCTGCGATTCCAAACCAGGCTCTAAACCAGCAAGACTGTGCCTGCCTTACCATAAATGTTAACTCTAACTGGAGCTAAATCCAGGAGAACAGTGATCTCAATTCTTGGGAAATCTGTCTTTCCATTTCATGTAACTCTTTCAGAAAATACACATCAAATAAAGCAAGGCTTACCTTGAAACCAGAAACTTGCAGTCAGCCAGTATTTGAGGCCTTACAAATGTGGACAAGTGTTTCCTGTATACTTTCTGATAAATCGCCACCCAATCTTCCAGCTGAACAATATAAGGATAAGTAAATCATTGGTAGATGATTAAGGCTAAACTTAACAAGTCCCTAGGAAGCTCCTCCCTTTGCTAAATCCCCCTAAAAGATTATTCAAGTGACCACACACCAATCCCACCTGTTTGTGGAGTTATCATGTGCTTTAAGGGGATAATTTCACCTAGAGGAAACTGTATCATATCATAACTCTGGAGCCAATAAATCCTGCACCTGATCAGCTCAGCTTAAACTCATGGGTAGATATTTGGGAAAGGTTATGCACCAGACAATCCTATAAATTGATCAGGCTCTTCCTTTGTTTGTTTTAATGTATTTAGTATAGGGTCTCACTACACAGCTTGAACTCATAGTGATCCTCCGGTTTTCAGCCTTCCCAGCACTGGGATTACAGACATGTTCCAAGATGCCCAGTCTCAGCAGCCAGCTCAGTGCACCCAGGGGTGGGGCTGGCATGGCATGTGGTACCAGGGATCAAACTCCAGTCCCTGGGTCCTCCTTTGTGAAGAAACAAAAAGAAACAAAATCCCGTTACCACAAATAAGTGGTAGACAAACGCCACTAGTCCAAAGGCCCAGTGATCTAGAATGAGAATGGATTCCTCAGGATCCACTGCAGTGCGTGCAGGAATCCTCATGCCCTGATGCCCCTCTGTAGGGTATAACTCTCTTCCTAGTCTCACTGAGTCGGATTTGTCACCCTCAACTGGCATGGCAGTCCCTACACCTTCCAGGGTATTTTCACTCTCCCATGGTCTTTTCCCCATCGCCCCTGCAATGATACTCAGCAAGCCTCTTTGGAATGAACTTCCACTGAGAGAAACCACCTGTCCTTAGTTCAGAGCTTTCTCCCTGCCATGTTCAGGTATCCACAGTCCCTACAGATGCTCTGGGGTGGATAGGGAGGTGCCTGTCTAACCAGACTGTCAATGTAGACATAACAGGTCTTACATTAAGGGAGTTAAGGCTGCCCCATATGGTGATGGCTGTGGTCCTCACTGTGTTTGGAGATCCCAGAAACAGCTCTTAACTGTCTATGTGCCTCTTCCTTTTAGAGTTCAGTTCCTTTTCTGGACCTCATCAGTTCTGAACTCAATAAGCTTTGGCCTCCTTCCCAAATTCCTTAGCACTGAATAGATTGGGCTTCCTTTTCTTTCCTACAGAGAGAAAGGAAGATCAATGTTCCTGCTCCCTGTTTGGGGGTGACTAGAAAGCTGCATTTGTAGAAGTGACACATCCCTTGCACCCTAGTCTCAGGTGAATCACTCATATTGGTGTTTTCCAACAGTTGGCATAAGGATGCAAGACAAAAGCAGTGGAGTTAATCATCCTTGTCTGTCAGGAATGATGTGAACACTCAATGAAATCATAAGGACAATAGCTTGGTCCAGTTGGGCCAAGTCAAGGGAATGATGGAGATAGCACTGGACTTGTACTTTACACCTCCGCCTATCAGAGGCCAAGAGCACCAAGACCAGCCTCAGATCCTTTGTAAAGAGCAGAAAATAACTGACATCAGGCTCATTGTGATGAGCCTCAGGATCCACTATAGTGGCTGCAGGAATTATTCTCATGCCCTGACGCCCCTCTGTAGGGTCTGACTCTCTTCCTAGTCTCTAATCCACCAAAGCAACTTCCACTTTCCACCAAAGAAACAAAGAAAATAAAGAAAATAGTATAAATGGAGATGGTATATGGATATGCTGATAAAAACATGAAACTATTTTGTTTCTTCAGAAAAAGGAAATCTATTTCCCAGTGAACTTTTAGGAAGGAATTCCTCAACCCTGAGTGAGAGTGATGTGTTCAGGTCGCAGCTACCTGGGGTCTCCTTAGTCTCGAAGTGTGATGGCCTTCCCAAGTCTTTCTAAGAAAGCCTGTTATCTGAGCCACCCCACCAAGAATGTCTAAAGACCCAACACCTAGAATGTCTTCTTCCCTCTGGTAAGAAGAGCAGAGCTGCCTTGCCTTCCTCTTGGATCCTTTCTGTCGTATTGTGGGCTCTTACTCCCACTCTCCCATTGGCTCAGGTGGACCTCACAGCAGCAAATCTTAAGACTCCACAGATCCCTAGAGTCTACAAGGATGGGCTTCAGGGAACCCTGGACCATTGGGACACATCTTGCCTCAGTCCCTTAAACTTAGAAGCCAGTTACCCACATTCCTTCTACATATCACCTTCCCTAAGGAATGTCACTGCTCTGACCTTCATGACACTAATTCTGTTCAAAATTTCTTCAAATTTCTTTACTACATAATCCCAGGCTTCCAACCAACCAAAAAACTACAAAGAACCCAATGTAGATATGCGATTAGACAAAGAGCTCAGACATGTACAGTTAGGCAATGACAGTCACTGTCCTAGGACTTTGTGCTTCATGTGAGTGAGTTCTCCATTTTAACATATCCAGTTATGCTCAATACCACCCTTTGAACCCTGAGTAATTACTGCTGAATGACAAGATTTAAGGAAATGTAAATTGGTGTAGCCTCAAGTAAATAAACAAGGCCTGAACTCAATCTTGTTTCTTACAATTTTGTTCTTTGAATGCTTGGAGCTAGCATAAAAAAGCAGACCAGGGGGGTAAACTCCAGAACAGAAAAAGGAGAGTTCTCCAACTCCTCAGCCTGTGATAACCTCAAGTACAAATAGTCCAATGTTTAAGGATAAGGCAGGGAAAGTTAAAGGCATTTTTAACAGTAAATGTGTGTTGATTTGAATTGCCAATGAAAAGCACACCTTCTGTAGCTTCTTTGAACTCAGATTTATGGCAAGTAGGAAATGTTCATGCAAGCAATACTTGTCCTATTTGATTTGGAGCCTCTGGAGGCACGGTTCTGGTTTTTAACATATTTGTTAAGCAAATGGAATTGATAAACTTGTAAAAAGCATCAGCCATTAAAAGAGAAAAAAGAATACACAAAGTGTTATCTTATCAACATTGCAATTTCTTTGCCCACTGTTCTGTGGCTGGAGCAGAAGTGGGAGGGTTAGTTCTACAGAAGTGAAGGAAAAAGGGCAGGACAGAGGCATTTCACTGGGAAGAGAGAAAGAACCCATAGCATGGCACTTGGGCAGCCCTAGGGAAAGCACGAACTGGTGGTTACATGCTGATGAGAGACACTACCGGCATTACATCCAGAATTAAATAGACATTTACAAAGCATCATTGACTCAGTGGCAGGGTAAAATCTCCTTGTCCAGTGGAAACATTTTTAAACCAGTTTATATCTCTAATAAAATGGTCCTTGCCTTGTATTTCTGGCATTTTGTTCTTCACTTGGCCATACTAGTCAAACATGCTTCTGTTTACAGAGCTTTAGTTAACTACCTCAAATGTATTTCTGTGTTTATTCTGAAAATTACTGCATTCACACATGTGATCACCACACCCCTTTTTAAATGTACTGGAGGATAAAAGAGTTGGTGGGGGATAAAAGGTAGAGAGATAAGAGAAAATTATTGCTCTCAGTGAACAAGTTGTACCAACTTCGAACATTACCAGTCCTATGGGTAACCTACTACTATGATAGACTACTGGACTATATTGGATTATTTTGCTGAATTCACACACCTACAATATTTAAATGGCAATAGAATACCCATCTCTGGCAAAACTAAACAAAAAAAGGGGATATAAATGAAGGACCATTTTGTATCTGTACATACAAAATAGGATAGATTTACAGGTACTCTTTCTTAATTCGATGAGAAGAAAGATTTGCACTAATAGTGTTTGGACAGGATATCATGTCTGCATCTTGTACAATGAATAACTACTATGAAGAAGACAACAATATGCAATGTATTAATTATTGAATCTGTTCTACTAACCTGTTTTGAAACTGTCTCATTGCTTTTTGTTTCTCAATAAAATGAATAAAAATGAACAACTTGTGCTTCAGAATCCACTTACAGAGGCTAAAAAACAGGGTCTGCAAAAGGTCTACAGAGGACAGTGGCACCTTTTGGAGAGTGGACTGTTTGAAAGAATTTTGCTGTTATAAGCCAGAGTGTAGTTCCTTTATCCTGAAGGAACAAGGAACGTCTTAGAACCACCTAAGCTGTACCCATACAGCACAAGTTATCATTCAGATGGTGAAGGGAGAGTGTCTCGGTCTGGAGAAACTGCTATGGACAGACTATTTATGTCCCCCTGAAATTCATAGGTTGAAGGCCTACTCCCCAGTAGCTTTCAATGCAGGGTATTCAGAGGTGGGGACTTTGAGAGATAGTTAGGTTTGGATTAGAACCTTCACAAGAAGGGGATCTCTCTGTGTGTCTCTGACTCTCTTTCTGTGTCTCTCTGTCTCTGTCTCTGTCTCTCTCTGTCCATCTGTCTCTCTCTGTGTGTCTATCTGCCTATCTCTGTCTGCCTGTCTCTGTCTCTCTGTCTCTGTCTCTGTCCCTCTCTGTGTCTGTCTCTGTCTCTGTCTGTCTGTGTCTCTGTGTGTCTCTCTTTGTCTCTCACTCACTGTCTCTCTCTGTGTCACTCACTCATTCTCTCTTTCTCTCAGTTTCTCTCTTTCACTCACTCTCTCTCCATCTCTCTCTTTCTCTCTGTCTTTCTCTCTGTCTCTCTCCCTCTCTCCCTCTCCTGTCCACAAGCTCTGACCAGGAACAGAATCTGCCAGCACTTCCAAAACTGTATAGATACCATAGAAAGTGTTTAAGCCACCCAGTCTGTGTTATTTTATTACAACAGCGTAAACTAAGATGGAAACTCCATGGTAAGCATTCGTGTTTTCACAAGAATCTGTTTCTGAGCCATGGGTGATAATTGAAGCTATTCTTGACAATCAAGACCAGGCCTATGAGAGAAAGGGCAACTTTATCTACAACAGGAATCTACAGGTAGATTCAGTACAACAGGTAGAACTGCTGTCCTACTTGAGGTTTCTCTGCCTTTTCTTTCTTTTGTCCTTCCACACTCACCCTACTTACCCCACCCCATTCACAGTCCTCTTATGTCTTATTTCTTCAGATGGAGATCTTCCTTCTAAGTGTTATCAACCACACAATCACCCAAGTCACAAAACCATGGAGTTCTTTTCTTTCCCTTTTTTTCAGTACTGAGGATCAAACCCAGGGTAGCACAATGCCACTGAGATAACTCCCCACCATTTTCATTCTTATTTTGAGACAGAGTCTGGTTAAGTTGTTCAGACACAACTCAAGCTTGTCATCCTCCAACCTCAACATGCCAAAATACTGGGACCATAGGTATCTGCTACCATCCCCAACTATCATTCTTCACTTTCCTGTCTCCTTTCCCCTCGTGTACAAACCTATGTAAATTGAGATCCTCTGGGAAGCAAATAACAGGATAAAATTGACTTTACATGGACTTTATCAGAAGAAATGTGATTGTTAATGGTGAGCTGTGTCACAAACAAGCTTAAGGGAATCTTGGTGGGAAGCACCCTAGGCTGCATCTTCCACAGCTGCCTTTGTCCAAGCAAAGTTAAGCAAGTCATCAGAGAGTCCTCGAGCCAAACTCAGTCATCAGAGGAGTCTGGGACTCCCGGGACACAGCCCCTTGCTGGGAGCAGCCTGTGAAAGGAACATCTCTGCACAACTCAGAGCTCTGTTTCAGAGGCAGCAGCTGGGGTTGGGGGCAGATGGCACATTCTCACTGCCGCCACATGGAGCCCTCTTGCTGCACAGAGCTACTTTCACACAAAGTCTAAGGCACAATGGTTCTCTGACTCTCCAGGGCCTTTCTGAGGAAAAACTAACAAGGCCAGGGAGGAGCACTTCAGCCCTCATCACAAAGCTGGTCTCAGGACTACAGCTCACCCACTGCCTGTTCTGATACCTACTCTAAAGCTCCTTCTCCCTTGGCATCCCCTTAGCAGGTATTGGTAACTCAGCTGGTTACACAGTTCAGCACCCTGAAGTATTGAAGCTTGGTAGTCCTACCTTTCTACGTTCAAAGGTGCTGCCTGTGTCTCTTCCTTCTGGGAGGCATCGAAGTGGATCTCCTAAGTTCCACGCATATTTCTTCCTGCTACTATTATGTGCAGTCCTATCCTCTCTGCTGATCAAGATTAATTACTTTTGCCAGTGTGAACTGTGCTTTTTACTTGCTGGGCCCCTATTTATCTGTTCAGTGGGCCCCACCAGGTGGCCAGGTGCTGAGGCTGTGTACACAGCAAGGTTCATCCAATACCACAGCTACATAGTACTTGCTGAGACCTAAAGTTCCCTGATAAGGATGGGACCCTCCTTACTTTTGATCCTAAAGTTCCTGCTTTAATTAGTGCTCCATAAAACCAGTAATCCAGGCTTAGTGGTCACTTTGGAGGTACCACAACATGTAAGTGAACTACTTCTCTGTTAGTAAGCCCTAAATAAACTCATTCACTTGCCAAGCTGCACTTGTCTGAATTGTTCTTTGGACTGTTGGCTCCCTCTCAGGTTGGAGGAAGATGTTTCTTTTATTTCTTTCCAGAAAAATCCATGCAACACCTGGTGTTTGAACAGGGACATGAAAGATCTGAAGATCATGGGGAGTAGAATCCCAGGTGTGGCCTTCCTCCATATGATATAGGATGCAGCGCCTACTAGACGTGTGTGGTCCACTGCATGAGTACAGGAACATCCCCAAAACACCTACTGGATTGGAGAACATCCTGTAATCCCTGAACATATAGACTGGATTACATGCCATAACCATTGTAGCATGCCACCTGTTGTGTGCATAAAGATTATGCTACTGAGAGTGAATTGTCCACTCAGAGGGAGATTACTTGCCTGGAGGAAAAACTCCAATGTGGAAAGGATATAAGCAACATCCTCCACTTGGGCTTCTGATTTGGCAAAGAAATTAGATAAAAGGAAAAAAAGTAAAATCAAAGTTCTAGCCTGTTGTTTCTCAGGGCTGACGGTAGGCAGAATAAAAGAAGCAAGAACACAAGTCCACCAACTTGTGCTAACAAATACCACCCAGAGCCAAAAGATCTGGAATTCGTGCAAAGAGTCAGATAACAAGGAGGAGGAAGAAATGGAACCACTAATACAAAGGAAAGCCCGTGACCAGCACATTGATTAGGGACAGTAAGAACGGTCCTGTTTGGAGACAAGGATCATCAGGGAATATGCCGCCTCCCAGCTATTTAATTTAGGGAAAACTTTCAAGGGAGCAGTGGAGGAGCTTCTGACTCCTTGGCTCTGAGTCCCTGGAATATAGGAGCAGATGGCATCAACTCACAGGACATGGGGACAGAAGAGGTTGCAATTCATCACCCCTACAGCAGAGGGCATAACCTCCAGCCGTATAAAGAGAACTCGCTTATAGGTTGGCTCATTCGGGCCACCAGGGAGAACTGCGTGCCAGCAGCAGCAGGAATGAGAGACTATCAAGAAGGGCAGGTAGGGCCAGCCAGATAGCTCGGCGGATTAAAATGCCTAAACAGGGACCGGGTTTAGGCATTTTAAACAAGCAAGCACAGGGACCGGGTTTCAATCCCCAGCGGGCCGTGCAGGGCCCACCTTCCAGATGCGCTGAGGTGGCAAATGAGACTGGGCATGGGGGTGACGCACCTCCCAGCGACTGGGAGACTGAAAACAGGAGGATCACTAAGAGTCCGATCTGTGTAGTGAGACCCTGCAGACCCCGTACTAAATACATTAAAAAAAAAAAAAGAATGGAAGGGTGATGCTACAGAAGCTGGGGATGTAGGAGACTGTACTTGTTTTCTTATTTGTCTGTGGGAGTTTTTCACAAAATTATAATTTAATTTTAATTTTTATTAGTACATGTTTGCAGTATATGATTATACTCATCATGATGAGTTGGTATGTGTTTTAATTATTTTTATATCACCTGGTCCTCCCCTTCCTCCCCACTTCTTCTCTTGGTCCCCTTCCCATATCCAAAAAAATCTATCTCTGCTTTTTCTTACATACCTTTTATTTGACTAATTATTTATTCTATGAGTTTCTCATATAAGAGAAATCATAAGATATTGAAGTTTTTGTGTCTCATTTATGCCTCTTAACATTACGGTCTCAAAGTACATCCATTTTCCTACAATGAGTCAGTATTATCTTTGTTTATGGCAGAATAGTACTCCACTGCAAATAAATCTTGATCTATTTATCTGATCATGGACATATAGGCCATTTCTAAATTTTAGCTGTTATGAATTATACTGCTATAAACATGAGTAAGCATGTATCACTATAATATGATATCTTGAGCTCTTTTGGGAAGATATTTAAAAAGAGGAGAGCTATGTCAAATAGAATTTCTAGTTTTAGCTGTTTGAGGAATCTCCATACTGATCTCCATAGTGGTTGGACCAGTTCACATTTCCACCAGCAATACAAAAGGGTTTCTTTTTTCCTGCAGCCCTCACCAACATTTGTTTTTATTTTATTTCTTGATACATTCTTTCTGGGAAAGATGGAATCTCAGTGTTATTTTAATGTGCATTTCTCTGTTGCTCAGTGGTACTGAACATTTTTTTCATGTCTTTATTAGCCATCAGTATTTCTAAAAAGTGCCTGTTTGTTTCAATTGCCCATTTTTCGATTTGGTCTTTTATTTGTGGGGGGGCTCTAGTTTCTTGAGTTTTTGTATATTCTAGATATTAGTGTTCTGCCGGCAAAAACCATTTCCCATTTTGTATGACGTCTCTTCACTCTACTGGTTGTTTCCTTTCCTGTGCAAAAGATTTTAATTTGGCAGAATCGCATTTGTTGGTTCTCTTGGTGCTGTTTCGTGTGTATATAGTGTTCTATTCAGAAAGTCTTTGGCTATATTTCTATCTTTAAAAGTTTTATGTATGTAATCTTCCAGTAGATTAAGTGTTTCTCTTTTAATATTTAGATCTTTGATTGATTTTGATTTTACTTTACTGCATGGTACTAGATATAGATGCAGGCTCACTCTTCCACATGTGGATAGCCAGTTTTCCCAGAACAATTTGTTAAAGAGGATATCTTTCCTCAAGCATCTGCTTTTGGCCTCTTTTCAAAAGCCAAATCTCTAAATGTGCCTAAGGTTATTTCTGTACCCCTTGGACTGTTGCATTGCTTTTTATATTTGTTTTTATGTTAGCACCATGCTGGGCTTATTTTTTTTGAGGGGGGGTGGGTTAGTACTGTTTTTATCACTGTAGCTTTGTAGTATACCTTGAAATCCAGGATTGTGATGCTTCTTTCTTTGCTCTTATTATCCAGGATTTATTTTTCTCCAGTTATGTGAGGAATTCGGTTGGTATTTTCTTTACATTAAATTTGTATAATCATTTTGGAAGTGTGTCCATTTTAATTATATTGGATCTGTCTATCCAATTTTCTGATGTCCTCTTCAATCTCTGTTTTCAGAGTACCTTAATTTTTGCTGGCAAGGTCTTTTACTTCCTTTGTTGGGTTAATTCCTAACTGTTTAATTTTTCTTGAAATTATTGTGAATGGAGTTGCTTTCCTAATTTTTTTTCAGACAGTTCTTGATTGTTGTATAGGGACACGTCTGACTTTTGTGTGACTTTCTGTCTTGCTATACTACTAAATTTATTGCCGGGCGTGGTGGCGCATGCCTGTAATCCCAGCACTCGGGAGGCCGAGGCAGGAGGATAGTTGTGAGTTCAAGACCAGCCTGAGCTACAAAGTGAGCTTAAGGCCAGCCTGACCTGCATAGTGAGACTCTGTCTCAAAAAGACAAAAAAAAAAAAATTATTTATTACTTTTAAAGGAATTTTGGCAGATATTTTGAGTCTTCTACAAAAGTGATTATGTCATCTGAAAATAACAATAATTTGATTTCTCTTTTTCCTATCCATATCTCTTCTATTTCTTTCTGTTGCTTCATTGTTATAGCTAACGTTTTGAATACTATTTTAAATAAGAGTGGTTATAGTACCTAAAGCTTCACGTGCTCATATGTAGGGTTGTTGTGATCTGATTGGATTATAGAGGCTTATGGCTGTTTTGCTGTTGGAAGGTGGCATCTGATCAGAACAGATGGGTCAGGGCACATGTCCTGGGTCTATCTGTTCCCCTTTCCTCCCTTAATTCCTCTTTCTGTATCTTTGTATCTCTCTGTCTCTCTCTGTCTCTGTCTGTCTCTGTCTCTCTCTCTCTCTCTCTCTCTCTCTCTCTCTCTCCTTTTCTCCCTCCCTCCCTGGGGTGCTATAAGCAAGCTACTCCGCCATACCCATCTGCCATGCCACCCAGCCCTGGAGTCAGCTAATTAGGACTGAAACTTATGTAAACTGTGAGCAAAAAATATACCTTTCCTCCTTAAGATTTGTGAGTATCACCTATCATGTCTCTGTCTTAGGTACTTTTCTCATTACTGAGACAAAAATACCTGATGCTCAAAGCTAAAGGAGGAAAGGTCTACTTAGCTCACTGTTTGTAGTGATTTTAGTTCACAGTTAGCTGGCTCCAAGATGGCTACCTATGGGAGGTATGGCAGAGGGGAACTGCAGAGGAGAAACAGCTCATGGCAGCCGGAAGACAACAAAAGCAAGCAAACCACAAAAGCAGCTTCTTTCTGCCCCTTTTATATTCTATCTAGATTTAGCATAAGAGCCAAACCAATTACTGAACTAATTTAATAATCACACATCCTTAATCCCAGCATCACATAT
>PVKA01047651.1:0-14204 GCA_004027165.1 Ctenomys sociabilis
ATCTGCACTAATGGTGGTTGGACAGGATATTATGTCGGCTTTTAGTACTATGGTCATCCACTCGGTAAATAATTATTGAATTTTTGATATAATTCAGGTATAAAAAAATAAGATAAGTAAGCAACTACACTCTTAATTCACTGATAAGAGATATCTGCTAAAATAATATCTGTAAATATAATATCATGTATGCACCTTGCACAATACCAAAACATTATGAAAACAGTTTGCAATGTATTAATTCATCGAATCTGTATGGTTAAGGTGTCTTGAAACTGTCTGATTGACATTTGTATTTTAATAAATAAAAATAAATGAAAAAATACAAATAAAAATAAAAAAACAAGCACAGAAGCATTTAATGGGTACTTTAGATTTAATTATAGCATGTATTTATTTACATTGACTGCTCCTCAGTGAGGGAAAGAAACAAAAGATTTCATTAACTCAGTCTACATGAACATTTCACATTGAATTTTTATAGAAACAAACAAGTGTACACACACACATACACAATTTTTTTTTCTGGTTTCTTCTAGCTCCACAGCTGTTTGTCTTTCTTTTTCTCCAGCATTGTGTCTTACCTAAAAATCTATGGATCATTCTGTAATTCCACATATTTCCCTCACACCTGTGGCTAGGGTGGCCGTATAAATCAGCCTCTTTCTTTCACCACAGCATTATAACCTAAGTCACAGTGAAGCATCCTAATGCTTAAACAGTTTTCTTCCTAGTAAACATAGCACTGCTTGCCTTTCTTCTAAAGTGTGTCATAATCTAAGTTTTCCAAACATAGTCACAAGAAGCAAGCAGATACCATTGAGCTTCTGCCTCATTCCATAGACATCATATTTTTCAGTGTTGGTTGTAAGAATCTATTTTCATTCTTCATATGTCTATGACCACTCTCCCTCACATAAGTTACTCTTTGCACTAATCATTAAGTGGGTGTTATTTATCACTAATCTGTGATTTCTAAATAAAGCTGAATGTTTACACTTCACTTTCCATCCCTTCTTTCTTCATTTCTCCTAAATTTTTTATCTTTATTTAGATTATTGTAGATCAGTTAAGTAAATAGTATAGTCAGATAATACAAGCTTATCATAGGAAGATCTTCACAGTTACTTCTACTGCTGACAACACTGATTTCCATCAGCTACCTGCTTGATACCTTCTAATAATATTGTATTAGATTTCTCTTGCAATAGTAAGCAGTGATTTCTATAGCACTGTTGGATGACATTAATAAGGAAATTCTTTCTGAGTTTTGGTCTTCATCATTGTAACTTCTACCCCATACTTCTGTTTATGTCCCTTGGAATATCACAGAGTCTAACTTTCCTTTTTCCATATGATGAATCTAAAAGAACATGCAGAGTCAGGTCTCAGACACTAGCTGTTGGGTGGTACATTATAATACTCAGTATAAGGAAATGATCTCTCACGTCTAAAGCTATAGGAACATGATGGTGAGGATCACAGTATTCTAAATTTAGTTTGTAAATGAGGTGTAAGGTGTCCCGTTCAATGCATTTCCCTCTTAAGAAAAAGAAAACCCTGTTGCAGAAAATGTGTACCTTCTTCAGTATATATTATGCTATAAAACTCCTTCAGTGCTCTGAATTTTGTGATGTACTCAAAAAACTACATTTGTGTCTGTATTTACATGAATCTTATTACAGAAATAAGTTATACTTTCAAATTGTCTTTAGTGCACTATAGCTTTTAGATTTTCTTATTCAAATTTTTTCTTTCATTTTTTTTCTATTCATCTTAACCCTGAAGTGATCTATTTTGTTGTTCAATAGATAAAAATTTGCATGCTGTACCCTTAACAAGAATGTTTTAAAATCATTTTGTCATTGTTGAATTTCAGTAGGTTGACATAGGCTTCCAACAAAATACATCACCATTCATGTTTATCTTTCAAGAGCTATACTTAAATAACTGGAGTTGGACAAAATAACAATAGAGAATACAGTTTATGAGTCACATTTCCACTTCCTGAGTGTGACACATCTTTACATGGTGTATGGAATTTTCTAGCACATTTGTCAGCAGTGTATATAGTATAACACCATGATGGCGAACCTCTTACAAAGTAGTGCCCATACTATAACACAAAATCTAGTTATTTATCACAAAGTTTTAAATGTTTCAATTAAACCTGAATACTTAAATTTTAATTTAGAAAAACAACTTATATATTAGCATATTTTGTCTTAACACTAAAACACATAATAACACACAGTTTCACTACCACTGATCTAGAGTTTGTTTTCATATATGGCTTTTACGGCAACTGGGAGTTGAATGGAATGGGAAACTAACAGAATATGCTCTTGGAACAAGGGCAAAACCCTCATTATGGGCCAATTTATTGGTCCAAGATAAGTATGTGTCCTGAGGACACAGGTACTTAAACCTTTTAGATAGCAGAAAATTTGAGCCAAGAAACTATGATTTCAAAGTTCATAACCCTCTTGAAGCTTCTGTCATTCTAGTTTCTCTAAACTGACAATCAAAAGTGACTTTTTTCCTAAACCTTTCCTCAAAGAAAAATTAAGTCTCTCATCCTTCTGGTTTAGTATGAGCTCTTTCCACCTAATATTTCATAGCAGTTAAATAAACAGTTCATATGAAATCAAACAAGCAAAAAGCAACCAACACAAACACTTCAAGTGGTACTCAAAATTGCTCAGGACAAAGATGCTGTGTGACAATAAAAACAGAAGAGACATGACCTCATGCGAAGGTTGCTAAGCTGGCCTTGCATTTTCAAAAGACAAAAACCTGCAACTAGTGAACAACCACAAGGTGGACAGAAACATAACAATTATAGAAAACTAAACTGACCTTTCAAAATTATTCCAGTAATAGACAAATTGCCACTAATTCCCCTCAAATTGTTCCTTGTTACTTTGAACACACCTCATCACTCTTGCCACTTTCCAGAGCAGTTCAAGGAGCCCTATTTTTGAGGGCCTTTTCCAGGTATACTAAAAAATACATTGAGTGCTGCTGAGTGCATTCACTGAAAGGCTGTTTGTAAAGGCATTGTGCCATGTAGTCATCCATCTCACTCACCTAGCAGGTCTGGCATTGTGTGACCTCTTGTTCTTCCCCATTCAAAATTATGATTTACAGGAAACATTTTGAATGGATTCAGTACAACGATGCATCTAAAATATTTCAGCTAAAGACTGTCACAAAAGAGTATGCCCAGAAATGCTTGAGAAAGTGGGAGCACTATGGATGAGTATATTTGAATTGTAGGGCAGTGCTTTGAAAAGAATTTAAGACAGTGCTTTTTATGTATTTTTAAATATTCTGTTTCTTTGTTTTTGTTTTTTTTTATTTTTAGGGAAGGGTCTATAGTGTGTTCAGGGTCTCACTACTAGTAAGGACTCGGAGTGATCTGCCTGTTTACAGCCTCCCAAAGAGCTGGGATTACATACGCACACCACCATGCTCAGTCTCCATTGCTCTCTCAACTCACGCTGAGGACAGGGCCAACAAGGCAGGACCTAGGATCGAACCCCTAGCCCCTGTGTCTGCTTCCAGGCTCTTCAATCCGCTGAGCTATTTGGCCAGCCCTTACATTCTGTCCCTTTGTGATCGTCTTTTCTATACTTCTCCTCATCAGTAATAATCATCTTATATTCATTAATTTACCCCATCCAAAAATTGTATGATATACTTTTAATCTTGTTTTGTAGATGTGAAAACTGAAGCGAGGTAAAATTAATTTTTGTACCAGTTTAAAGTGGCAAAAATTGTAAGAACCAGATATAGCGTGGATACTGACAGGTCCTTATTCTAATGTAAATATTATCAGTAGAGCTAATGTCTAAGAGCTACATAAAAATTCACTAGGAGAAACCTGTATTTGGTAAAATTAAGGTCAGCTTAACAATAAAATATGTACACACCAGCTGGTCATTTAACGAATACGGAACAAGATGATTAACTCGCCACAGAAAGCAGCCTGAAGTGTCAGCCTATGGAAGACAGCACAGTGATCCAGATTTCACCAACTCTGCAGGTATTATTTGACTATTCAGTTATTAAAATACAAGGACTTTGCTTGCTATGTGTTTAGAATTATTTTGCAATTTTAATATATTTTCTGTTTAGTAATGAAAAGACAATGGCTTAGTAATTTTCTTTAAAAAATGATTATCAATAAAAATAATAGCATGTAAGTGCTATTATATAGCACTTACAAAAAGCATATAGAGCAAGCTTTAGAGTGTGGTATTTTATTATTGTAGCATTCAAAACAGAGGACTAGATGACAGAAAGTTGTTGTCCAGATAGTATATCTTGCTTGGTGAAGTTAGCCAGGCTATTAAATTTATAGCTTTAATAAGATGAGGAGCTCACAAAAAAAGAAAGAAAGAAAATGGTATGTATCATTCTGTTTGTAGCCAAAGATCATACCCACATTTTAAAGGAAATTTTGGAACCTATGTGAGCAGAAAACTAAAATATTAAACCTTGTTTAAATTGATGACAAAACCTAAAATGTAATTAATAAATATTTTTAAACAGTATTTGAAAGAATGAAGTAGACATTTATTGAGTACATCATGGGAGAGCTCTTTTTCTTAAAACAAATTTCAATGACTGTTTACTGGAGCATTCTGAGTGTGACAAGCAGAGCAATCCACAGCTAATTCAATTATAATTTACATGGTAAAAATAGAATGAAGGAAAACAATAGCAAAACTACAACTGAAGAGCCATAACAGAGACAGAAACTACTGACCACTGATTTGAGCACTAGTTAAAAACACTTGAGATGTATGAACCAAGTTGAGCTCCTGGGAAACAAAGCAAAACCAAAACACAAATCAGTCACCTTGACATCTTGGAGTTAAAGAGTTAATGGATTTAAAAAATGGATTTGGATTTAGTAGGCTCAAAAATATTACTTTCTCACCTGAAAAATACTGTTCATGTGATCTAGATATCTTAGTTGGTGTTGAATAACAGGCCATAGAGCGAGTGGCTTATAAATAATTTGCATCCGTTTTTCACAGTTCTGGAGACTGAGAGCACAAGATCAGGGTGTCAGGCAGGCTAAATTGTAGCAAAGGCTCTCTTTCATGTTGCACATGGCTGATTTCTTGTGTCTTCAAATGGCAGGGAGAGAAGGTGAGAAAGATATTTCTCTGCTATCTTTTTATAAGGTCACCAAGTCTGTCCAGAATGTCCCCAGCTCTTGTACTAATTAACCTACTGAAGTTTTCAACTCCTGATATAAAAACACTCAGAATTAGGTTTTCAATGTATGAATTTGGCAAGCACACAGACATTAATTGAACAGCAGTATACCTGAGGTTCCCCAAATTTATACCCTTCTCAGTAGTCACTTACAATTATGCAATATCAATAGCCCTAGAAGTTTCAGTTCACTCTAACATCTATTAATTTCTTTTCTATGATATTAAGAGGCTGAGAATTTTACAAATATTTTAAGATTTTTCTTCCATTTTACTTAATAATACTTCAAGTTATGTTTCTATTCTTACATATTAAAGTCTAAAAATATTGTCAGTATTTCAAAATTTTGGTACATAAACTTCTCAATTAATGGGAAATATACAATTTAATCTTTTGTAATTAAACCTTCAAACAATGCATGGTATACTATTGATATTTTATTGTGTTGTTACAAAATTTTGATTTAGCTTTTCATAAGATAGAAAATAACCATGCCAAACCAGAAACGGTAAATAAAATTCAGCCAAGTTATCTGTCACTTCAAAAAAAGGAATGCCGCTTTCTCCATTACTCAATAATAAAATCCCCAGTGTCATCTTTACTATGTATATTTCTATTAATACTGTCTATTAATTTGTACATCTTCTAATAAGACAGAAGTTTTCTCTGCAGCCCTTCTTTCATTTTGAACCATCCTTAGTATTATCTCCTTTAAACATTTCTTTACAACAGCCTGGGTCTCCTTTAGCACATACTTCCATGCTTTCCAGGCTCTAATTGTAACTGAGTTCCAAAGTTGTCCCTACTTTTTAAAATATTTGTAGTGGCAATATCTCAATTTTTATTGTTACCAATTTCTATTTTAGCTCATGATGAAATAACAACATACTCACTGGATAGGTAAAAAAATAAATATTTATTTCCTATAGCTCCTGGTGCTAAACATTTCAAGCAGCAGTACCATCCTTGTTGCATTTTGATCAGGGACCAGTTCTCAGCGATGATTCTTCTCATGTGTACTTGTGGCAAAGAACAGAAACACACTATTTTCATTACAATTATACTTTCATGACACAAGGCTCTCCTAAATACCTATATCTTACCAGCATTAGATTGTAGAGTTTATAATGTTAACATCAGAATTTGGTGGATAAGGGTATAAATATTTGGTAAATTGCAACAATTAAATGGTGTGAATTAACATCAGCTTGTTATTTTTAATTATAACACAAAAGAAAAAATAAGAGTATTTTTAAGAATTATAAATAGGTGATCCTGGAGAATTGTCATAGTAACCCATGCAGAGAATCTATCAAAATCAAGAAAAGTTACCAACCGTCGATCCTTGGAAGAAGAAGTATAACTATTCACTGATGCCAAGTTGTATCTTAGTGCTAGAAGATGATATTAAATTTTGTGTCAGAGCACTTCATTAGACCCCATTGTCAGGAGAGAAGCCCGTGGCTCCTTGGTTTGCTTGCATATAAGATTCAAAAACTCATTGGTGATAATTAAAACAACACTAGTGTTAGACACTGAAATAGTATAACTTAATTTCAAGATTGGAATAAGTATTTCATTATAAGAGAGCATGTGACTCAGTAGCAGGGATAGAAATTGTGACAAGCAGGTAGGTGCAAAGCCTAGATAGGTAACATAGTATTAGTTTGTAAGTGTAGAGCATAGAAAGGTCTATGGAGAATAACTGTTTGTCCAGGTTAAGAGATAACAGAATGCAACAAGAGCCACAATGCCAACTATGAAAAGAGGTTTCCATGACAAATAAACAAAAATAATACTTTCTTTTATTGAGACCAAAGGAAAGCCTCAACTCTGCTAAGAAGAGCATATTATGCTTCACATAACATGAGAGATGTGAAGTGGGAACACAGTACTGAAAAGAATACGAGATCAGTTTTACTGCTTTGTAGAAATTTGTATTGTTTGCCAGGTATGAAGGACTACTACTTGAAATTTAAGCAGGTAAACAGTATCACTTGTCTTGTTTGTTTTATTTATTTATTTATTTATTCTTATTTTTATTGTAAAGATATATTTGAGGGCCAGTGAAATAGCTCAGCAGACTAAACACAAGGACCAAAGTTAGATCCAGGATGCCAATGGCCAAGCCGGCCCTGCCCCCAGGCACTCTGAGCCAGTGACAGAATTCGGGTATGGTGGTGCACACCTGTAATCCCAGAGCTGTGGAAGCTAAGACAGGATGATCACTATGGGTCTGAGCTACATAGTGAGACCCTGCACAAAATGCAAATATATACATATATGGATTTCTTTTGTTTTAATTATGAATTTTATATAAGGAATAAATTTGGGGAAGCAGATAACAAAGCAGTGGGACAAGTTAAAGAATATCGAAACATTCTGCCCACGTAGTATGTGTTTTGGCCTACTATCACAACAGAAGGTGTGAGAAATAAACAGATTAATGATATATTTGAAAAGTAAAGTAGTCAAAGCTGCTTATACTATGAATATAGATTAGAAAAGAACAATCCTAACAATTAAACTTAGGAACAGGGACATCATGGCAATTGACTGGACTATAGAAAATTTTGGTGACAAATCACAAGTGCAATTCTTGATAAACTATAGTGGATGGGTTCATTAGAACCTCAAGTGAAAAATTGCTTGAAACCACAGAACCATGTGAGATCATTTAGAGAATGAAAATAAACCAAGGCATAAAAATGTAGTAGTAAGTTATCTAGTGCAACATTTATGAGTTTGGAAGAGAAGATAGAACAAGCAAAGGGAAGCTGAGCAAGGGCATCTTATCTGGGAGTAAGAAAGACACAGCAGTGCAGTGCTATTCCTGTGAAGGGGGAAAATAAATGTTTAATGATGCCAGTGGATTTTTTCTATCATACATATAATATTAACTGTGAAGAAGCTTCCTTTTCCTTCAAAAGCAAATGGAAAAATAAGATGAAATAAGATAAAATATTTAACATAAATTTTTCTTAAACTAGAGAACAGCAGTGAAAGTTTGTAAACCTAAGAAAATGGGTACGGTGTCATCTTGTTGACCCCAAGGAGCTGTCAGAAGCAATTTCCAGACCACAGAGAGTTGCTGGTAAAACATGCAGGCCCTTGGATGCCTTGGAGATGAGGAGAGAGATAACAGAGTCCAGAGAGCAGAAACCTTAGAATTTGCAGAAAAATACTTGTGGAGACTAGATAACTAGACTGATTCATGGTTCTTGGAGCCCACATAAAATTTTTCCTCAACTACCCACTGTTACAGGAGTAAAGCATCACTAGTCTGGAAATCAAAAATAAATAAAAGAAAGAAAGAAATAAAACCACATCAAAGAAAGGAATAATAATCAGAGAACTAGAAGAATATTTCCCAGAGCTTATGCAGATGTATGAATAATTTGTCTTTCTTTCAGATACAATAAAAGATAGCATTGAGTAACCTTTCAGTGGACAACCCAGAAGGGAAGATGTAGAAGTAGGGTTGTTATACTTTCTACCCTGATATTCTAGAATCTCTTTAAAAAATGTTTAAGACAAAGCTTCAATATATCCAATGAATATTCATGTTCTTACCTACATACTTGGACAATAATCAGCACTTAAAAATGTATATATCAGAGACAAAAAAAGCTAGCCTGTGTGAGTGGTAGTCAAGAGAAAAACACGTGATAGACACAGACTCAGAAATGATGAAAGCCATGTAATCACCAGTGGAATGGAATGATGTGCTCAAGTCAGGATGGAATATATCAACATAATAAAAAGAGAAATGAGATATCTAGAAGGAAATTTAAATGGAATACGTCTACATAGAAATAGAACTAATTAAAAGGAAGCATCGTTAGAATGAGATTAACATCTGATACAGACAGAAGGAAGATCAGTAAACATAGACACTGTATTAACAAAATAAGCTTTGGAGGGACAGAAGACTAAAATTCAACACAGCATCAAAATAACATGTGAGGGAATCTATCAGGCACATGTAAGTGCACTCAGTGAGGAACACAATGGAGAGTTCTGGCACTGAAAATAAATTTGAAGAAAATTTTCTAAAGTTAAGAAACTCTAATCCCACATATTCAACAAGCTGTGTGAAGTGAAGTGAAACTCACCAAAAGAAAACATAATCAAACATCTGAAACAATAATTATAAAAGTAAGTGTATCTTAAATGTTGCAGACATTTATAATCCCAACACTGTGGAAGGGTGAGGCAGAAATAACCTAAACTTGAGGCCACCCTGGGCAGGTGGCTCAGGGAAATTCTGTCCAAAAATAAAAACTGAAAAAGAGTTGGAGGCATAGCACAGAGCAAAAGCTCTGGGTTCAATTCTTAGAAGTGCAAAACACAAGTAAAAATTATAAATTGAAAACTTAAAATAACAAATATCTTATGGAGTTACAGGGGCGATGTATAGTACAGTAGAACCTAAGATTAGAGAATCAGTAACAGAAACTTTCCAGACTGTCAGGAAGCCTGAATAGAATGAAATGTTTAATACTGTTGATAGAAAGAATACATGTATACTGTCAGCACCGAATTCACTACCCAGTGAGGCTACCCTTCAAAAATAACTATTAAATACTTTTTCAGCCAAGTAAAAAAATGAAATAATTTATCAATAGTGGATATACAATGAACAAATGTTTTTAAAAAAACCTCTGAATCCCAGTGAACAATGGCACTAAATGAGCATGTGTCTATAGAAACAACAAACATAAAAATTATGAATACTATGGGATTCATAATCTAGAGAGAAACAAAATTCATAGCAACAATAACAAAAACGTGAGAGGAAGGGAAATTGCACTTTTATAAAATTCCTTTTTAAGAAATGCAATGTTATTTTATTTTTATTTACACTTCTGCTAGATTTGTTGTCGTTTTAATTTTTATTTATTAGTCCGCGTTTTCTGCAAATCACGCTTACTGCATTCATCACAGGGAGTTGCTGTGTATACATACATATCTTTATTCACTTATTCTTCCCCTCCCACTCCATCTGTTAACCTTGTTCTCTTTTTCAAAATATTTATCTCCAATTTTCTTTTTAATTTATTTTACTCTAGATTTCTCATCTAAGAGAAACTGTCCTATATTGATGTTTGTGTCTCATATATTTCACTTCACTATGTGGTGTCATGAACATAATACTGAATGTACCATATGATAAAAGAAACCCATGCATTGCAGATGCTAGCCCAGCCAAATAATACATAGTTATAAAGGTAATACTGATGGCGGATAAAATTTTAATTCAATTCTAGTGATGCCAATAAAAAAAAATGAAATAAAAACATAAACAAATAATCAGTGAATAAGGTGATAGAATGAAGAATTACATTAAACATTAATAACTAAACAGTTTACTGACAAAGTCTAGGTTGTCAATCAGATAAAAATAAAAGTCCAATATATATCATCTAGTAAATCTACTCAAACAAAAATGCACTCTTGAATCAAAAACAAGGAGGAAAAAGATATTCAAAATACATATTAATCAAGGGAAACTGATGTAGTGTTAACACCACATAAAATAATTTGACACATGAGGAAAACAGAAGCTATTTCAGTGCAAAAGTTTTAACATGTAAAATGACAGTACTATCTCAAATGTGAAAGTGTCAGATTACAAAATCCAAGATATGTAAAACTAAAGAACTAAAAGTGAAGTGGGTGGGTAGGTAGTGATAGCTGGGGACTCTAACACTTTCCACATAGAACTCAATAGTACAAATGGGAAATTAGGGAATAGAATAGAAAGGAATTGCAAAATACCATCATCCAACAGAATGTAGTTTTCTTTAATACACTGCTTCACTCCAAAATAGCAAACTCTGCATTTGTTTCATGTGGACTCAGGAAATTTGTCGAGTTTTACCACATTCTGGACTATAAAAGGAAATATAACATAAATTTACTTAATACTAACTCTTCAAATGACAATGGAATTATATTACGTGTCAAAATTTTCTAAATGATCCTCCAATAAATAGGATAAAATTAGAATTTTCAAACTCTTATCCCTTTGTGACAATATCAATTCTGCAATACTATATGGTTTAATTCCCTCTGTAAGGTATCCAGATGAAAGGATCCTACATATCACTTAAATAAGCAAAGCCACATCAAAGTCTATAAGAAAAATTGACATGTGTTCAACATTTTATTGATTTAAATCATAAAACAGAAAGAAATAAAGAGATAAAACTCCATGACACTGGTATTAGCAAAACTGTCATGGATCTGGCTACTAAACATAGGTTAAAAAGAAAAATAGGCAGGATGATTTCATCAAACTAAAAGGCAAAAAAAAAAAAAAGACTCTGCCCAGTAAAGCAAAAAAAGTTCATCAAAAATTAATGGCAACCTGCAAAGTATAGATTTGATAAATATATATGAAAATATATGGGGAATACTTACACCTCAAGAACAAAACAAACTCATGGAATAAAAATAAAGAGGACTTTTATTACTTTTTATTTTTTAATTTATTTTAAAGGGAGTATAAAAATAATTGGTAAGACATTAGAAACAGTACACATTTAGAACAACAAGATGAGAGGAATTCAACCATGATTTTACATTGTACATTGTCGTCCTCTATAGTTGTTCAGATTACACAGGTTAGCATACAGAGTTAGTCATAGTAAATATCTAAACATTAATTGCTTTTGAATAACTGAAGAACATTGTTAGCACAATTATCTCAGCTATTCTGTACATATACTTCCATGATATCTCCCATTTTCTTTTTTTCCTATCCTCTTTCCCTTCCCTCAGCTCCATTGTTTATCCCTTGTGTTCAGTTTCTTTCCATTTTACTATATCTATTGTGCCTTTCAGATTGTATTTTGCAATCTTGATAATAATCTGTCTGGCTATAGACTTATTTTGGCCATGGGCCTTACTTGCTATATTGAGATTCTTTTCTCATGCTTGAGAAATTTTCTGAGGACTTTAATAGACATAGACAGAGATTAAAAAAAAAAAAATCAAGTTTGTGAAAATGCACCCAGTACCACTACTCCTCAGAGAAATAAAAATTCAAAACCACAGTGACATTTTATCTAGTACCTGTTAAGATGGTGTCTCATTCTCTTTCATTCTTGCTGGCACAACAGGGGCTCATGGGCTAGCTCAGTTGTCTAAAGCAAGTTCTTAAGCAAAATCAGTCAGAGGTAAGGGACTGTGGTTCGATCCTCAGAACCACATGCTATAATATGGATGTTTGTCCAAATATTATTTTTATGGCAGCCTGAGCCAGCCAAAGGAAAAAAAAAGAATCTTGCTGGGACAATATACTCCCTACCTGCAATTTAAAGGATGAGAGGATTGGTTTGGCTCACACTTTCAGCCAGCTCCAGGGCAGAGGGGCATGGCAAAGGGGCAGAGCAGCAGAAAAATCTACTTTCTTCATGGTGAGCAGGAAGCAGAGAGGGAAGGGAGAAACCTGGGAGGTAAAAATCCTGCCAGGTCCCATCCATAGCAACCTACATCTTCCAACAAGACCCTGCCTCCCTAATATCATCCATAGCTACAGTGCTCCATAATTCAATCACCTTCCAAAATTTTCACCTATGAGGCTCTTTGTGGAAATCTAGACAAAATCATCACAAACAGCTATTATCAAAAATCCATTAAGGAACAAATGAAAAACAAACCCATAAAACAAACAAAATTTACCTCCCACAAAAGAAAAATTCTAGTGAAGATGGGAAAATTTGTACAGTATTTGCATACTGTAAAATGCTTCAGTGGTGGTGAGAAATAATATGAAAGTTTTTCTAAATATTAAATATAGAAATACCATATGAACCCAGCTGTATCACCATGCACTAAGTTAAAGTCAAAATGGTTTAAAGATCTAAACATTAAAACAGAAACACTCAATCTCCTGGAAGAGAAAGTAGGAGGAACTCTTAACAAATATATGTTCGCACGGGAAGCTCCTGAAAGAATCAACAAATGGATCAACTCTTCTTAAGGAGCTTCTGCATGTCAAAAGAAATTGTCAACAGAGTGAAAAGACAACCCACAAATTTTGAAAAAATCCTAACTAATAAGCAATCAGACAGAGGACTACTGTCTAGAATTTATAAAGAACTGAGATATAACAGGGTCCTCAAATTTAAAGACCCAATTCAGAAATGGGCATCTGAGATGAATACACACTTCTCAGAGGACGAAATTAAAGAAGCGAATAAATATATGAAAAAATGCTCCGCATCGCTAGCCATTCGTGAAATGCAAATAAAAACAACACTGAGATATCATCTCACTCCAGAAAGAATGGCTATCATAAGGAAATCAACAAATAACAAATGTTGGAGAGGTTGTGGGGAAAAGGGAACACTTCTCCACTGCTGGTGAGAATGTAGACTGGTACAACCATTGTGGAGGTCAGTGTGGAGAATCCTCAAAACAGTAGGACTAGCAATCCCATTCAAGTTGGCTGTCTCCCTACTGGGAATTTTCCCAAAGGATCAGGATACATTGTATCATAAAGATATATGTGTACCTATGTTTATAGCAGCACAATGTGTGATAGCAAAATCTTGGAAACAACCAAGATGTCCATCACATGAGGAATGGTTAAAAAGATGTGGTATTTCTATATAATGGAGTATTACTCAGCTATTAAGAATGATAAGTTTGAAGCATTTATACTGAAGTGGATGCCACTTGAACATATACTCATAAGTGAAATAAACCAGACACATGAGTAAATATCGTATAGTCTCCCTAGTATAACAAGCGAAAAGCAGAAACAAAAGGAAACGTACAACAAGTAAAATCAATTGAGTCAGATAAGGCAAAGTGAATGGCATATGCTGCAGGATACTAATCAGCTTTTCTTCTGGATGGTTAACAACCTAAGATCACAAGTCAGAGTTGGAGAAATAGAAGAGCCACAAGGCCAGCCAACATTTTGGCCCTAGCCTTTCAAGGTCAGCGAAGACTCAGGA
>PVKA01047652.1:0-14204 GCA_004027165.1 Ctenomys sociabilis
TTTCTTTTCTTCCCTCTTCACAGCATCACATCGTGTCAAGGGGCCTGCTACCAGTTTTTCAGAATTACATACAGGACAATCCAAAGATTGACCAGATGTCCTGCATTGCACAGAGAGTCCTGCTTCTGTCCATTGGGATTTCAAAGTCCTCATATACCACACAATTGAGAATTCCCTTAAACATTTACATAAATTTGGGCATGGGATAGAGGAATCACAAGGAGTGGATTTATGTCCTATTATTGAATGAGAAGAAAAAATACCTGCTGAGACTTTTTTGGTAAATTTGACTTTTCTGTTTTTCTTCCTCAACATACTGAGTTTGAGAATATACCATTCACTCATAAGCCTTCATCTTTATGCATGAACAGTTTTGCCTTAGTATCAACAATAGCCATCTGCTTTTGAATCCTGGTTTTGCCAATAGTGGCCACCTGGCATTGGGCTGTGATGGTTACTGCTGCGTTGTAGGACTAAGCAAGCATAAGGAGTTTCATTTCATATGTAATATTACTGTCATGTGATCCTTTAATTGTCATTTAAAATTGCAAAAGATTGTCAGACTAATGGCACATACCTATAATTCGAAAAGGCTGAGGCAGGAGAATCACCGTGAACTGAGGCCAGGCTGGGCTACATAGTGATTTCAAGGTTTGTGTGAACTACACCATGACACCCTTTCTTCAAAAACTCACAAACAAACAATAAAATTAGAAGGGATTACAGACATGTAAAAAGGCACCTAACATGCAGAATCAATGTATGTTACCACTTGGACTAAATTACAATATAATTATGTAATTTAGTCCCTAATTTGAGGTCTGAGGTGGAACCTAATTCAGCATCTTTTCTATATTTTCTCCCAATGGCACCACTTGGACTTCTGAAAGGACACCCACACTCATTGTAAGGCTACAGCCCAGCCCTTAACCCCCCAGCTCGGACTCATAGTGATCCTCATGTCCCAGCCTCTCCAGTTCTGGGATTTACAGGTGTGCACCACCACACCCAGTTTTGGTTGCTGGGGTTCTGGAGCGGCACAGCATGCAATACTGTGGATGGAACCTGGGTCTTCGTGCTTGTAGGCAGGCACTTAGACCACTGGGCTACCTTTTTGTCCCTCAAATCTTTTTCTCGTGATAATATTCTTTGATGATTTTCATAAGATGCAAAGAAAACTAGTTGCTCTAACATGGGACTTAGTATTGGTTGGCAGGGGAGGTTTATAAGGTGGGAGTTTTCTGACTTCTTGAACTGGCTTCCAATTAGGTACATGTAGCTCGCTGCAGGAGGTAGTCTAGAAAGTGCCTTATAAGATTCTGAGTGAGATAGCAAACTGTCTGATGTTCAAGCCATTATTAGTATTTAACAACCACAACAACAAAATGGAAGTAAGGACTATCTCACTGAGTATAATTGTGATACCAGTGACTTTTTTATGATTAGGTATCAAAATGTGGAGATGGGGGCTGGTAATATAGCTCAGCACAACAGCACCTGCTTGGCAAACACAAGGTCCTGACTTCAATTTCCAGTACTAAGAAAAATGCCAAACAACTCAAAATTTGAAGATGACAGATTTTAAAAAGTCTTTTAAAAATTAAGTTTATTCCTGGTATGTGGCACGTCAGCTATTCCAGAGGCTCAGGTAGGGTAAATTGGAAGTTCAAGGCTAGTTTGGTCAATTTACTAAGACCCTATCTCAAAAAAATAAAAATAAAAAGGTTTTAAAAGTAGTTAAGGGATACAACACTTAATACAAAAAGCATAGTTTTTGTATTACACATTGCTGTCCTTGATCTCATTGCTTAGATTGCAGGTATCAGCATATAGAATTAATCAAGGTGAACATTCTACATATTAACTGCTATTTTCAAAAACTTCATGGAAATTATTAGTACAATCATCTCAGCTGTCCTGTATTCATACAGGCATGTTTTCCCCCTTCCTTTTTCCTGTCTTTTCTCATCTTCATTGTTTATTTTATTTATTTATTTATTTATTTATTTATTTATTTATTGTATTTTAGGGAAGAGTATAAGGTGTTCAGGGTCTTACTACTAGATTGAACTCATAGTGATCCACCTCTTTAATTTTTTAAATTTTTATTTTATTGAAGTACAAATATCAATGAGACAGTTTTAAGATACCTTGACAAGATAGATTTGATAAATTAATACATTGCAAACTGTTTTCATAGTGTTTTAGTATCATAGAAGGTGCATACATGATATTATACTTATAGAAATTATTATAGCATATGTCTTATCAGTAAATTAAGAGAGAGTAGCTGTTTGCGTATCTTATTTTTTTATACCTGAATTACATCAACAATTCAATAATTAATACTTTCTACCTTATTATTTTCCTAGTGGTTGTCCATAGTACTAAAAGGTGACATAATATCCTGTCCAACCACCATTAGTGCAAATCTTGCCTCTCATAGAATTATGTAGAAGCACAGCATTATCTATCCCAACTATACTGTCCATACACACACATCATGATTCTTCCTTTCTATAGTGTTGTAGTATCATAGAATTATGTAGAAGCATGGCGTTATCTATCCCAACTGTACTGTCCATACACACACATCATGATTCTTTGTCTACACCTGTCAAAGATGGGCACTCCATTATCATTCAACTAACTTAGGTGCCTGAACTCGACAACACAATCCAACACAGTCCAACATTCCACAACAATAGTGAGTTATCTGAAGAAGTTGTTGACCATAGCCATTTACAGCTCAACTTATTATTATGGCCCTGCAGTGTATACCTCATTTTTATACTTTTCTGCTGGATGGCTAAGACCTAGATAGAGCAAAACCTATATACTAACACATGTACTTTTTGTTTCTTATGAGGTCAGTGAAGTCCCCTCAGGGTTTATTTTGTAGTCCTGTACCTTATTCTGTAGATCCTTTGTCTGTGTCATCCATGTGGATGAGTCACAGCCAATGCTTGACCAGTTTGCTCTCTGTGAGAGCCTGAGAGAAAGTTTTCTCTCCATGTGACTCTCCCCAGGCACACTATGGAACTTTGATCTCTTTCCTCTGTGGCTCTATAATCTCCTTGTTCAGAAAATTTGGAGCTCAATTGAGTTTCATGATGTCACAGTACAGGTTCTCCTATGTTCTGAGTCTTTGCTGACGTTGAAAGGCTAGGGCCAAAATGTTGGCTGGCCTGTGGCCCTTCTATTTCTCCAATTCTGATCTGTGAACTTAGGTTGTTAACCATCCAGAAGAAAAGCTGATCCACTTGTTTAAAGACTCCCAACACCTGGGATTACAGGTGTGTGCCACCACACACAATCTCAATTGCTGTGTCAGCACACCCCGGGGGCAGCACAGCAGGCCCAAGCAGGCCTGGGATTTGAACCCCTGGCCCCTGCACCTGCTTGCAGGTGCTTTAATCCACTGAGCTATTTGGCCAGCCCCTCATCTTCATTGTTTAATCCTTAAGTTTAGTTTCTCTCTGTTCTACTGTATGATACTTCTTTCAGGTTCTTAGACTAGGGAGACAGTACAATATGGGTCTGAGTTATTTCTTTTGAGTATGGCCTCTAGTTGCATCTACTTAGCTCTGAAGGCTTCGAGTTTGTCTTTCTTTATCGCTGAGTAATATTCCATTGTATAAAACTACCACATCTTGCTCTTGACTTCTACTCTGTGTGAAGTTCAGACTAGATGTTTAGTGGGTGCTGACAAATAATTACAATACTATGGCAGGGATTTTGTGCTTAGTGGTTCACAGGCCCTCAGGCAGGCTGCAGACTGTGACAAAACATACGGACTCTATCATGGGTACAGATTGGATTTGTCACAGAGTTACCAAATCAAGAATTGCAGAAAAAGTGTTTTAGCCTTCACCTGAAGATTATGAAAAGTATGGTGGGGATCCACAGCACCCTCATAAACTGCATGTTGTTACCAGAATAAAAAGAATGATAAGCTGATCGTATTGGGAAAAAGATGTGATCAAGATGCTTGGATTAGAAAACGCACATATTCTTCAAGTTTGTAAGAACATCCTTTCAGTAAAGGCAAAACTGAAAGTGGTTGAGGATCTCATTAGAATCCAGCCCTGGAAGCTGCCCCAAGGACTTCCCACAGAAGAGAACATGGCTAACATGTGCCTCAGGACTACTAGGGAGTTAGTAGTGCAGCGGTATCTGAAGCCTGTGGACACCTGTAAGCCCAGTACTCAAGGGGCTAAGGCAGAAAAATCCTTGCAAGTTCAAGGACAGACCCAGGCTACATAATTCAAGACCAGCCCAATAACAAAGTAAGACCTTGACTGAAACACCGTGGAGCAGGAAGCAAGTCCTGCTGCCACAGAGCTTCATATTTTACAATGCAAATTATATTTCAACTTGTTGGGAAGCTGGGCATGGTGGTGCATGCCTGTGATCCCAGCAGTCAGGAGGCTGAGGTGGGAGGATTGCTGAGTTTGAGGCCAGCCTACACTACATAGTGATAATGTCTCAAAAAAAAGTAAAGTTGGTGAGAAGACGTTTTCATTAAGATGTATTTTCCATCTCCAAAAAAAGAAAAAAGAAAGAATAAAACACATCTTTTTTTATCCATTCCTCAGTTAATGGGCATTTTGGTTGTTTCTAAGACTTGGTTATGACAAATTGTGCTGCTGTAAACATGGATGCACATACACTATGGTATGATGTTTTCAGTTCTTCAGGGAAAATGCCCAGAAGGGGGAGAGCTTGGTTGAATGTGATTTCCAGTCCTATTTTTTTGAGGATTCTCCACACTGATTTTGATAATGGTTGTATTAACCAACACTCCATCAAAAGTGGAAAAAGGTTCCTTTTTTGCCAGTCTCTCCAGCATTTGTTATTAATTGATTTCTTTATGATAGCCATTCTTTCTGGGGTGAAATGATATCTCAATTTTGTTTTAATTTGCATTTCTCAAATGGCCAGGGCTGTGGAACATTTTTTCTTGTGTTTATATGCCACTTGTATTTCTTCTTCTGAGAAATGTGTCTTCATCTCAGATGTCCACTTTTGGACTGGGTCTTTAAATTTTAGGGGCCTAATTTTTTTTTTAGTTCTTTATATATTCTAAATAGAAGACATTCATCTGATTATTGGTTAATATTTTTTCCCCAATTTGAGAGTGGTCTTTTCATTCTGTTGGTGATTTCTTTTGACATGCAGAAATTTCTCAATAAGATGAGATCCCAGTTATTGATTCTTTGTAGTATTTCCCATGCTGTTTAGTTTTTGTTCTTGAGCTCTTTACCCCTATATCTTTAAGATTTCCACCTACTTTCTCTTTCAGGAGATTGTGTTTCTGTTTTAATGTTTATATCTTTAATCCCTTTTGACTTCAGTTTAGCACATGGCAATAGACCAGGGTCTATAGTTTTTAGCTTCTGGCATGTGGAGTGCCAGTTTTTCCAGCACCACTTGTTAATGAGGCTATCTTTCTTCCAGTGAACATGTTTGGCCCCTTTGTCAAAGGTAAGATGGCTAAGTGTGTTTGTAATTGTATTTGCATCTTCTAATCTGTTCCATTGATCCTCTGGTCTGGTTTTTTGCCAGTACCATGCTGATTTTTATCACAGTAGTTTTGTAGTATAATTTCTTTCTTTTTTTTTTTTTTTTGGCGGAACCAGGGATTGAACTCAGGCCCTTGCGCTTGCTAGGGAAGCACTTATTCTACTGAGCCATCTCCCCAACCCCTGTAGTATAATTTCAAGTCAAGGATTGTAATGCTTCCTGCCTTGCTTTTGTTGCCCAAGGTGGCCTTTTCTATTCTAGGTCTTTCTGGTTCTAAATAAATTTTAAGAATATTTTCTATGGCTCTATAAGGTACATTGATGGTATTTTGATAGGGATTGTATTAAATCTGTATAACAATTTTGGGAGTATGGCCATTTTCACAATTTTGGTTCATGCTATCCAGGAGCAAAGAATATTCTTCCATTTTCTGAAGTCTTCTTCAGTCTCTTTTTTCAGAGTGTTGTAATTTTCATTGTGTAAATCTTTTACTTCCTTTGTTAGACTACTTTCTAAGTATTTCATTTTGTTGTATGCTATTGTGATGGGTATTGTTTCTCTAATTTATCTCTCAGTGAATTTGTTATATGTGTAGAGGAATGTTATTGACTTTTAGGTACTGACTTTGTATCCTGCTATGCTACCAAATTTATTTATTCTAGGAGCTTCTTGAGGGAGTTTTCTTTTTTATCTTTCAAGTACAGTATCATGCCATCTGCAAATAAGGATATCTTAATATCTTTACCTACTCTTATTCATTTTATTTATATCTTTTGTCTAATGGCTCTAGCTAATTCCAGAACTGTATTGAAAAGGAGTGATGATAAAGGACATCCTTATTTTGTACCTGATTTGAGAGAAAAAGTTTTCAAATTTTCCCCATTTAGAATTATGTTTGCTGTTGGTTTGTCATAGATGGCTTTTATTGGATTGAGGTATAGGCCATCTATTCCAATTTTCTTTGGGGCTTTAATCATGAATGAGTGTTGGACTTTGTCAAAAGTTATTGTCATTGTCCACAGGTTTGTATGTTATGGGAAAACACTTCTCACATTACCTCACTGAATGAATATTATCACCTCAATTTTTAAAGACAAGAAGATGGAGTGTCGAGTTACACGTCTTGCCCAAAACTTCATTGTAGTCATTGCAGAGCTAGGAAATGAACATACTTCTCTAAATTTATTATCTTTTCAATATTCATTAGCTTTGGCCCAGTGACTGTGTTCTTTCTTCCTATCTCCAAGTCTGCTTGTTTCCTGTGGTAGAGCATTGATGGTGTGATTTTTTTTTCACCTTTTTGTAGTCACATCCTTCATCAAGTGGCTTTGCAAGGTCTGCTGACCAAGAGGTAGAATATATTTCCCCACCTTTGATTTTTGGATTTTATAGAATTAGGCAGAAATGTTCTTGACCCTGTTCTGATGTCATACCTTTGTGTCTCTACTGATTTGGTTTTGTTTCTATCAGCATCGAACACCAGCACAGAACCACCCCAGCCAGGCCAGTGGCCAATCCACAGAGGTACTGCTTTTCAAAGGACTTACTACTCGTCATTTGGTTAGTGATTATGATGGTTAATTGACTGTGTGAACTTGAGTAAAATTTGGCTCAGCAACTCCACACCCTAGAGGCCCAGATGGTGTTAAGGGGAAACGAGGAAAGACAGATCTGCTTCTGTCTCTTCAGAGGAACTGCAGGCCTTGCCTTCACCTGGGACTTTATCTCTTGGCTTCACACACAGACTCTTTAGCCCTTCATTAGTGACCCATTGGCCTCTGGACAGACTTGCACAGGACACTGCAGTGAGCTGCAGACCTTGGGCCGGATCCTTTGATCTCCAGTGTGCAGATGCCCTGTGCAAGCTTCCTCATCCAGCTCTGTGTGTGGTCATCATAAGCCAAGCTTGTAAATTCTTATACATTTGTATATCTTGTGTTATATCTGTTTCTTTAGTAAACACATACTGATACAGTGATGCATTTCAACTTTTCTCTAAACCACTGTGTGTTCCTTAGTGACTGAAAGCCTCTGCCAGTGTTAATATTCAGTGACCTCATCTTACTATATTGCATAATAACAACGTTGTTTTCTCACCTCTCCCTACAGTGCTCCAACCCCTACAGGCCTCCCTCCTCCCTACCCACCTTTCCCTTGCTTCCCTCAGAAGGGATTGTCTTCTATCCCATGATCTAGAGGCCACCACAGTGTAGCATAAGTGTGGGGGCAGCAATTTTAGGTAGGAGAGGACTGGAACTGGAGGAGAGCCAGTGACCAGACCCCAGACAGAAAGGTCCAGCCATAATCCACGCTGGAAGTGATGTGGCCTCTGGGACATTTGTGACACCGAAGCCTTGCTGGAGCACCAGACCTCTACTTGCAGACTTGGTTTTGTTTTAGTGCTGAAGTTTGAACCCCAGGCTGCTGTGTGCTAGGCAAGCACCCATTACCCCAGCCACGCTCTCACCCCCAAAGTTTAGTTGTTCCTTGCCTTTTGCTCAGGCATAGCACTCCACATTAACCTGCTACTGCAGCCTGCTGTGTTCCTCCTCGTTGTTGTTACAGCCACAAGTCAGCTCTGAGAGCATTTTCACTCAGTCATTTGATCAGTGACTTGTTTCTGTCCTAGTCATGGATGATTAGTAAGAAGCTCCACCAGATTATAGTAGAAACTGTTATTTATTTGAGCCACCAGAGGGCAATATATCCCATAAATAGATGCTTAGAAGGGAAACAAATGTACATTGTTAATTATATAGATCTAGAAATTCAGAATGGGGGTGCTGGAAAGCACAGGACAGAACAGGTTGCACTGGGGAACAGCAGATGACTATAGATATGTTGTTAGGCAGAGGGGAAGGGTTTGGCAGGGAGGATGAACTCATGAGGGGCTGGGGAACACTTTGAATGACACAAGCATGTTTGTCTTAAAACTGCCACTGCAGCATCTGTGTGGACAGCCTGTCAGTACAGAGTACAGAGAGCAGGAGGTGCATGGGGGGGGGGTGGCTGGTGGTTGGTTCAAAATGAGAACCAGTGAGGGTCCATGCAGAAGTGTCATGTGAAGGAATATGGAAAGACAGAAGCATGTGGGTGAACCATGGAGAAAAAGGGTGGAGTCTCAGGATGGCAAAGAGGCCCTGGGGCAGTGATCAGGGCTACATAGGTAGGTGGGAGGCAGGCTGCAGGTATGTGGAGAGGTACAGGGAAGCTGGGGTTCATACAATGTCATTCATTAAAAAGTATCCACAGCATTTACTGCATCCCAGCACAGGGATCGAGCCTGGGATATATTTGTAACAGAAGAACCAATATCAAAGCAAATGCAAGATTTTGCACTGAGTCAGAAAGCAACTTTTATTCTAACAGTGAGCCAGGGAACTCAGAGATTCAAATCACCACCCCAGAGTCAGTTTGAGTTCAGTTTACATATGGTTTGTGAATGGGAAGTACAAAGCTGATAGCAGGTTAGTACATGATTGGTTACCTGGAATATAAGAATTATGTTATCAGGCAGGTTTGTATAGGAACATTGTGGGAGGGACCGGGGCTGAGAAGAGCATGTAGAATTGAAAGTGTTGATAGGACCCATGAGATAGCTCAGTGGATTGAGCAGCTGCTTAGGCAAGTGCAGGGAGAGGGATTTGATCCCCAGCACCACAAGCCACACCAGCCCCACCCCAGGGTGTGCTGAGCCAGCCACTGAGACCTGGCTTGGTGATGTATGCCTATAATCCCAGCACTGGGGAAGCTGAAAACAGGAAGATCACTACAAGTCCAAGCTCTATAATAAGACCCTGTACCAAATACATTTTACAAAAAGAAAGTGTCCTTGTCTGAGCCAGTTTTCCCCCAAACATAATGGCTTTAGAGCAAGTTAGAATCATGCATTTTGGAAACACAAGCTTGACACTGTCAGTTTGATCCACACATTCTTAAGGGGTAATATCTGGGCCTAGATGGTCAAGGCTGGCTACATGACAGGGCACATGAGTGTAGTCACAAGCTATGAATTGAGTTCTGACTTTTGTTCTAATGTGCCTAGGAGTCTACTGTTCTGTAAATGTGCCCTAACATCTCTATGAAGAAAACACTGCCTTTCTTACACGTTGAGATTTGCACATAGTGAAATGGGGTTGGGAAGCCCAGAAGGGAATATTTAAGCAGAGAGGATGCATGAGAACAAAACATGGCCATACAATGCTGGGAAAACTGTTCCAGGCAAAAGAACTCATGGGGTGGGGTCAGGGAAGCTCTAAGGTAGAAACTGAAAAGCGCCAGGCTGTGCTGGGACTTCCTAGTGGAGGAGGGCAGGGACCAGATTTGGCTATGCTTTGGAGGGTGGTACAGGCTTTGGGTTTAACTGTGAGTGTCAAGGGAATGTACTGAAGAGGGTGGGGAAGGGCAGCAATGGCTGGATCTGACCTGTGTGCACCAAAGATGCTGGGGAGATGGGTATAGTCCAGGTGGGGTAGGCAGATACAGAGGGGAGCTCAGAGATGGTGCTTGTCTCAGAAGCAGAAGTGCCCCTGTTGTTGAGCATGGGTGAGAAGCAGAGAGTTCTCACATGACGTCTGGTTTCTGGCATGAACAACTGGGGGAACAGAAGAACCCTCAGTGGTGCTGGAAAGACAGTTGCAAAGAGTAAGAAACCATGGTGCTGCTTGAGACTTGGGAACCTTTGAGAACAGGTGAGCCATCCAGCAAGCAGGTGAGTGTGAGCTGGGGTCAGAGCTTGTCCACACATATTCTAGGCACAAAGGTGGTCATAGAGGGAGGACAGAGACAAGGCCTAATGCTCCTTGGATGAGGAGTCAAGGATCGTGATGCTCATGGGAAGGCAGACACAGTACAGACACGTGGAGCTGAGAGAAGTAGGCATGTCTTCACCTGCAGCTGAGCACGAGTCTCCATGATGACAGAACATAGCTGATGGCTTGGTGACATCAAGACATTCAAAGAGTGTTCTCAGGAAAACCACAGGACCTGGTGTGGGGAAAGATACCTTGGAGGTAAGTAGAACAGCTCACTGGTATAGTAACGAGTGAAGTTTTATTCTGAAGAGTCACAGAGTGATAGCGTAGATTCTGGAGTGGGCAGGCTGCAGGCTAGAGAAAAGCTGCTTTCTATGATGGGTGACACACTCTGTTGATAGCCTTCAGCCTGACCACTCCCAAGGATTTCTTACAAGGGAAGAACTCATGATTGGGTGCAAACATTTTAGTTGTAATAATATTTGTGGTGACTTGAGTTTCATAAAAATGCTACACTATCAAATTGGTGGTGGGTATGGTGTAATTGTACTATGCAATGCTATACAGCTGTAAAAGAACTTTCAATAGATATTAAATAATATTACATTAGTATATTCATTGAATTATAATGCACATGCTCATTTAAAATATATAATTCAATGATTTTTAGTATATCAATGCATACATATGTGCACCCACTACCACAGTCAATTTAAAAGCATTGCTATCACGTCAAATAAAAACTTTGTGCCCTTTAGCTATCATTGCCCACATCTCTATCCTTTTGCAGGCCAAAGTACTAGACAAATGCTAATTTTTGGCTCTAGACTTCCCTAGTCTTTTCATCAGAATGGACTCATAGTAAGTGGTTGCTATGGTTTCCCCCTCTGAAATTTGTGCTAGAATTTAGTTACCAAGGTAATCATATTAAGAAGTGGGATTTTAAAAATTGGAGAAAAGGAAGGGCTGCAAGGTCAGCCAACATTTTGGCCCTAGCCTTTCAAGGTCAGTGAAGACTCGGGACATAGGAGAACCTGTACTGCAACATCATGGACCTCAGTTGTGCCCCAAATTTTCTGATCAAGGAGATTATGGAGCCACAGAGGAATCCGACAGATGATCTGTAGTGTGCCTAAGGAGAGTCACATGAAGAGAAAACTTTCCTTGAGGCTTTCACAGAGAGCAAACTGGTCAAGCAATAGCAGTGACTCATCCACATGGCTGACACAGACAAAGGATCTACAAAGTGCAGTACAGGGTTACAGGATAAATCCTGAGGGGATTTGACTGACCTTATCAGATACAAAAGTTACATTTCTTGTCATAATAGGTCTTGCTTTATCTTGGTCTTAACCACACAGCAAAAAAGTATAAAAACAAGATATATAAAGTAGAGCCACATTAATATCCTGAGCTGTGAAAGACTCAAGTCAACAACTTGTGCAGATAACCTACTACTAACCACACATCCTTCATCCTTTCTTTTCTTTTCTTTTTTTTTTTTTTTTTTTGGCAGAACCGGGGATTGAACTTGCCAGAGAAGTGCTTATTCCACTGAGCCATCTCCCTGGCTGCTAACCACACATCCTGAATCCCAGCATCACACACACTGGATTCAGCCACCTCTGAAAATTTCTACAACCACATAAGGCATTAGGACACTGAATCATCACATGGTGGAAGACAACAGGATGAGAAAAAGCAAGGGGGAGCTAGATGTGCCCTTTAATATCAGCACTGATTCCATCCACAAGGGCAGAGCCCTCATCACCTCTTAAAGATCCCAATTCTTTTTTTTTAATTTAATTTTATTTTATTGAGAGAGAAATATCAATGAGACAATTTCAAAGCTGATTAATACCTTTTACATTGTTATCTTCACAGTGGTTACCCTTAGTACCAGAAGCAGACAGGATCTCCTGTCCAAACACTATTAGCACAAATCTTCCTTCTCAGAGAATTAAGTGAAAGTAGCTGCATATCTATCCTAACTATTTTGTGTATACAAATATAAAATGGACCTTCCTTTGTATCCCTTTTCTTTTGCTTAGTCCTGTCAGAGATGGGCATTCCATTGGCATCTAAATACTATAGGTGCATGAATTCAGTAAAACAATCCAACTTAGTCCAGCAGTCCATAATAGTAGTAGGTTATCTGCAGAAGTTGTTGACTTGAGTCTTTCATAGCTCAGGATATTAATAAGGCTCTACTTTGTCACGCGCAACATCACCAGCAAGGAAGACGCAACACTAGACTCTTCTTTCAGTGGTTTATTCAGGACCCTTGAACAATCTTCTTCTACCCCGGGGGGAAGCCCGCTCATAGCTAAATACCCTCCGGGCGTCCATTCTCGGAAGGCCACGTGGGCACCGCCAATAGGTCCAGGTACGCGGAAGCTAGCCATAGCTTTAGCCTTAGCCGTATATGGAGTTATCACTGAGAGCACTCACCATCGGGAAGGTGGAAGGCGGAAGCCAGCACCATCTTTCAGTTGCAGCTGCACGCAGCTCTCTACACTACTTTATATATCTTGTTTTTTATACTTTTTTGCTGTGTGGTTAAGACCAAGATAAAGCAAGACCTATATAACAAGAAATGTAACTTTTGTATCTGATAAGGTCAGTCAAGTCCCCTCAAGATTTATCCTGTAACCCTGTACTGCACTTTGTAGATCCTTTGTCAGTGTCAGCCATGTGGACGAGTCATGGCCGTTACTTGACCTATTTGCTCTCTGCAAAAACCTGAGAGAATGTTTTCTCTCCATGTGACTCTCCTTAGGCACACTCTACAGCCCCATGTTTAATCATATGTGGAGCTGCCAGAGTTTCTTCCATGCAGTCACACCATTTTATATTTGTGCCAACAGGATAAAGGCTTCCATTTCTCTGCATCTTTGGCAACACTCACTTCCTGAGCTTTTGATTCTAGCCATTTGACTATAAAGTGGTGACTGTGGACATGGCTTACATCTCCTTAGTGCCTAGTGATGTTGAGGGCCTTCTCATGTGTTTGTTGGCCACTAGTGTATCTTCTTATTTTTATTTTTTGTCTTTTTGTTCCAGGTTCTCATTATTCAGGCTGGCCTTGAGCTTACTTTGTCCCTCATACTGGCCTCATACTTAGAGCGACCCTCCTGCCTCAGTCTCTCAAGTACTAGGATTACAGGTGCATGTTCTCACACCCAGTTGTGTGTCTTCTTTGGAGAAATATCTTTAAGTTCTTTGCTCATTTTTTAATTGGGTGGTTTTTTTCTTATTGAGTTATATATTCTACTTTTGTCAATAAAAAATATGCATTCAAAAAGGCTGACATGATATTGCTAACACTGTTTGTCTTTGTATAGCTGAATGAAGAAAAGGGGAAGGAGTTATGGTGTGTCCAGAGGGTATGGAATGCTGCCAAGGCAGGTGGCAAGGACTGAAATTTTTACCACAGGAGTTATTTTACCACACAGCATCTTGTGACTTTTCTGCAGTCTTTGGAACATCCAAGATAGAGAAGTTTTGGCAATAATGGCAGAGGAGGTCTGGTCATGTTACCTTCATATATGTGAAGAAAGAATAAAGGGGTCTCTTACATAGAGCCCCCACCACTAAATCAGTGACAGACATTGTTTCACCACCTGTAATTCAGCTACTCGGGAGGCTGAAGCAGGAGGATTTTAAGCTTAAGGTTAGCCTAGGCAACTTTGTGAGACACTGTTTCGGAATTTAAAATTTAAATAAAGGGGCTAGGGGCTAGGGAGATGGCTCAGTTGAATAAGTGCATCCCTGGTAAGCACAAGGGCCTGAGTTCAATCCCCGGTTCTGCAATAAGAAAGAAAGAAAGGAAAGAAAGAAGAAAGAGAGAAAGAAAGAAAGAAAGAAAGAAAAGAAAGAAAGAAAGAAAGAAAGAAAGAAAGAAAGAAAGAAAGAAAGAAAGAA
>PVKA01047653.1:0-14203 GCA_004027165.1 Ctenomys sociabilis
TGTACAAGGTGCATAAATGAAATTATATTTACAGGTTTTTTTTATAGCTGAATTATATCAAAGATTCAATAATTATTTACCTAGTGGATGACCATAGCACTAAAAGCCGACATAATATCCTGTCCAACCACCATTAGTGCAGATCTTGCCTCTCATAGAGACATACCATTTCTTGATGCATGAAGCAAAAAGGTTGACTTTGGGAAAACAACAGACTATTCAAATGCCACATTCAGTTATAAATTTAATGGACCAAGGGACACCATTGGTTGTCCAATCTAAGAATGACTCTGTATCAGGGGCTCTTATATAAAAGTCTTCACATAGCTCTATAAAAATTAAACACTCTTGGGCCAGGGAGAAGGCTCAGTAGAATAAGTGCTTCCCTGGCAAGCCCAAGGGCCTGAGTTCAATCCCTGGTTCTGCAAAAACAAAACAAACAGACAAAAAAAAAAAAAAAAAATTAAACATTCTTAACCAACTACCTTACTCCCAGTCAAACCAGGAGCCCCTCCCCCGCATGACTGTGGCTATACTAAAAAGGGTCCAACAGACAGCATGCGGAGTGGTAACTCTAGACTACAATAAAGGTCCAGTTTCTGCCTACTGGAACCTTAACCCAGGGGGGCAGAACTAATGACCATGACAAGGACTCTTTTGCTGACAAAGGACAAAAAGGTCAATATTTTTACTGATTTCAAATATATAAAAGAGAGCTCTTGATGGCTGGAAATAGAGATAAAAATACAAAAAAATATTTACAGCTCCTAGGTGCTGTGTGTATGGGGCCTTAGGAAAATGGTCAATATATATATATATATACCATTTAACATATATTATATGAGGACACCAAAGGACTGGAACAATAAAAGCCAGAAAAAACATTAAAAGACAGATAAGAAACAAACTGGGCCATTATAATGTCCTCATAAATGGGGCCCTCACTGTGCCCCTCATCCCAGAGCTACCCCTCCCTGAGACCCCAAATTACTCTCCAAATAAAAAAGATAGGTTTTCTTAAACAGAAAAATATGTAAAGGAGGAATAAAAAAATTGTTGATGTGAGCTAGCCATCCCCAAAGCACTGGGCCCCAGGTTCCTACAACAATTCCACCAGAGGTCTCATATGGGGAAAAACAATATTAAAAATATTACCAGGCCACCATTTCTGTGTGTCACAACCTGCTACAATCACTCTTGGCCCGTACACCAAACAATGCACAACAAGGGTTCACTCGGTTCTCATGTGTCCAGAAAACAGGGACTGCCCTATGTGAAAATTTGCTTATGAATTTTACTGGGCCTGGGGAGATGGCTCAATAGAATAAGTGCTTGCCTGGCATATATAAGGGCCTGAGTTCAATCCCTGGTTCCACCAAAGAAACCAAACAAACAAAAAAAAAGATGAATTTTACTAAATTGCCTCAAGCTGGTAGCTACTGATATATGTGAGTACCTGTCTGCACCTTTTCAAGATGGATCAAAGCTTTCTCCACCTGAACAAAAACGATACAATAGGAGACCAAGGTATGATAAGAGACATCATTTGGATACCCCTGACCTTATTGATTTGCATTTTTTTTTTTTTTTTTAGTATTTGTATCCTTGTTTAAGGATGTGATTTTTTTTTTTTTTTGTCTTTTTGAGACAGGGTCTCACTATGCATTTCAGGCTGGCCTCGAGCTCACTTTGTAGCTCAGGCTGGTCTCAAACTCACCACAATCCTCCTGTCTCAGCCGCCCGAGTGCTGGGATTACAGGCATGCGCCACCACGCCCGGCTTACCCCTGACCTTAGAGTCAGACAGTTGACCTATATTCATAGCTGAAACAGTCAGTCTAGGAGCTCACACAGATGTTAAAGATAGAATGAAGTCTTCACACAACTTTCTGGCCACAGAGGACAAAAAATAAAAATAAATAAATACATAAACTGAATACTCAAAGAACTGCTGAAAAAATTTTGCCAAGAAACCCTCTTGAGATGGGACCAATTCCTGCCCATGGCCTCTCTCCATGTTGGGTGCACAAGTACTAAACAAACAGGGTATTTTCCTCATAAGATTCATTTGGCTATCTGGTCATATTAAAGAAGTTCTCTGTGAACAAGGAAAAGTATCTTTAAGGAGATAGATGCAGTCTTTGAAAATAGCCATATGGAATGTCCATGGTTGAGTATGTGGAAAAATGTCATAGGCCTGACAGACCCAATATCCATTCAGACCTGGGGACTTGGTTTTGGTTAAAAAATAAAACCCTGATACTTGAGCGCTTCTATGGTATGGGCCTCGTGCTGCACTCTTGCCTAGCCCTACCTCTGTTAAAATTGTTGAAACTGTCTTAGATCCACCATAGTCAGTACAAGCCAATGCTCCACAGCAGGTGGACCAGCCCACAGCATCTAGATCACTCAGTCCAGTTGGTCCTATTTCTAGGCCACCACCAGAGACAACAATCCTGCTCTAGTCATCCTGGAAACTGAATAGTCTACAATGGATACAATGACGTCAGTCTATTTCCTTTTGTTATAATTCTTGCTCTGTCCAATAGGATGCCAACCTTTCACAAGAAGGTAAATATTAATGATATGCTTTCTATTATAGACAGTGTCTAGGGGGGAGGTGAAACAGGACTTAAAAGAGCATCTCCCTTGAACTCCCTTTTCCTTCCCTGTAGCTATGACTTCTTATTCTGGTACAGATATGGTTGGTAACTATGTCTTGTAAACAGAGTTTATGTCATCTGATTCTATAGGATTCACAAGGCTCTGTCTTCTTTCAAGGCTAAGCTATTAATTGCTTTGTCTTGGCTTTATACCCTTGTTTATCCCCTCCCCCCAGTTTCTAAAGACCAATTGCCTCAGCCAAATATATAAAACTAGATCCTTTCCTTTGTTATGTTTTTAAAAAATATTTTATTTAATTTATTTATTGGATACAGTGTCTTACTTCAAAGTTCAGACTTGTAGTTATCCTCCTGTCCCAGGTTCCCCTGCACCACAATTATAGGCCTGTGCCATCATGCCTGGTTTTGGGACCAGCATAGTGTGCCCAGGATTCCAGGGCCAGCATGATATGAGGCACCAGGGATTGAACTCAGGTACTTGCACTTCTAGTCATGCACTTAGACTTCTGAGCTATCTCCCCAGCCCTTTCCTTTGTTCTAATGTCCAGCACTTTGGACATGAGTTAAGGTGTATTGATATGTATTTAAAATCCTGGAAATAAATCTTCCTTTTCCCTAATTGATTCCAGGTGGTTGGATCACAGAGTGCTATACTCGGGAGTGGTTTTGTCCATTGAAGAGTTCATAGCTGAATACACTGTTAGACAGTGGGGCTTGGCTGGCGAGCATCACTGAGATTGTGACCCTGTGGCATATTCTTGTCCTTGGCTCCTCTCTTTGCACTCTGCTGCTTGCTAGTTCTCCCTTGGATCCAGCTAATCATGGACTGAAATCACTAGCCATGATAAACTTATCCTTCTTTAAGAGTTGCAGTCTCAGGTATTTTGTCCCAATGGTGGGACAGAACTACGACACATATTCTGGGTATTTATTGTAAATAAAATCAAACAACATGTGGTCTCTTGTGTCAGACAGGGTACAAGGATTTCAACTCAAGGCCACATGCATGCTAGATGAGCACTGAACTACTGAGCTATGCTTTCTGCGTAGTCCTGTATAACTTGCTTTTGCATAGCATAGTTAGTATTTTTGGGCTTTACCCATGTTTGTTTAGCATGTATGAGCAACTCATTTATTTATTTGCTTTCCTATTGCATCTTCCTGAATTTCCTCTTGAGGAAAAACTCTCCAACAGAAAAGCTTAGTTTTCCAGTTGCTTATCAGGCTGACTTGGGTCAACACTGGTAGCCTAATTCTGCCTTTCCTTTGTATTACCCTTCCTCTTCAGACATTACTGCAATACATGTAAATACCCACCATTTCTCTACAGCTTGACCTGCACAGTCCTCTGCTAGACTTCTCTCTGCTGCCAATTTACTCATTTGTTCAGTTTGGCTTCCTGGCTCAGTCCAAGCACCTTTACCCAACACCCAACTTCCCAAGGAGTAAGTCAGCTGAATGGGAGAGAAAGGTCCTTCCCCAGGCATGGACCAGGGAGTAGTCATCAAGGGAGGACATTCAGGCTAATAGGAGGATAATATGAGCACTGCAGTGACAATTGGATGAAGGAAGAAATCAGCTGGGCAATGTCAGAATCAAACTAAACAGCAAAGCCTTTAAGAGAAGCTTGGTTTAGACCCATTTTAACAAACAAGATCAGCAGACAAGTCCTTTTTTAAAGAAAGTTCTCTTTCATCTGGCTGAGAAGAAGGAACACATTTAAATCGAAACAGGAACTACTCTGGCAATGTATGTGTATCAAAATAAGCATCCTATGGGGCTTTTTTTTTTTTTAACTTGGAGAGCACAGAGAAGCCTTTGAAAAGAAATTCTGGAGACACATTATTCTTTTCTTGATTTCCTGAACACTTACTGTCTTCTCATCTGGAGAAAACAGAGTCTTCTAATTAAATTCCCCACCTGCTTGACGATGAACTCTTAACTTCCCCCCTTTCCTCAAGGCTGGTGGACACCAAAAGACAGTAAGACAGTCTGCCACGGAGCAAGGGACGGCTGAGGAGATCCTGGACCTCACACTGGACTTACTCACATAAGGCAGCAGTGATGGCACAGAAAGGAGGGTTGTGTGTGCTGATATATTTGGCCACAATATATCAATATTCTATTTACATTTCTTGAGCAATGGATAATCTGATTCAGCTTATTTTGATACCCTTTAATGAAAAAAAAAAATTTAAGGGTATCAGTCCTTGAAGTCCCTCACCAAGGCAGACATCAACAGCCCTACCTCAGAGTCCACAGAGGAATGGTTCCAGGACTCTTGCAGGTACAAAACCCATGGAAACCCAAGTATCTCATAGCAGGTGGTGCAGTATTTGCATATAACCTATACACATCCTCCTGGACACTTTACATCATCCCTAAATTATTTATAATTCCCAGTGCAATGTAAATGCTATGTAAATGGTCACTCACCTGTATGATTTAGGGAATGATGACAAGGAGAAAATCAGCAATGTTGAGTGAAGACTCAGCCATCCGGGCCCTGACAGATTATTGATTTGAGGTCAGTGGAACCTGTGAATGCTGTAGCTCCATTCAAGACACTTAGAAGCTCTTGAGCACAGCTGTATCCTTCTTACTCATCCAAACATGGCCCAAGACATTCTCCCCATGAGCTTTGCTGGCCTTCAGTTTCAATTAATGAAAATTTTATTGATGAAAGTTAATCTTTTTTTTTTTAGTTTATTTTTATTTTATTGAAGTACAAATATCAATGAGACAGTTTTAAGACACCTTAACAGGACAGATTTGCTAAATTAATACATTGCAAACTGTTTTCATAATGTTTTGGTATCATACAAGGTGCATACCTGATATTATACTTACAGACATTATTATAGCAGATGTCTTTTATCAGTAAATCAAGAGAATGTAGCTGTTTATATATCTTATTTTTCATACACGAATTATATCAAAGATTTAATAATTAATACTTTCTGCCTTGTTATTTTCCTAGTGCTTGCCCATAGTACTAGAAGCTGACATAATATCCTGTCCAACCACCATTAGTGCAAATCTTGCCTCTCACAGAATTATGTTTAAGCACGGCGTATCTATCCCAACTGTACTGTCCATACACACACATCATGAGTCTTCCTTTCTATACCCTTTCCTTTGTCTACACCTGTCAAAGATGGGCACTCCATTGTCATTAAACCAACTTAGGTGCCTGCATTTGATGACACAATCCAACACAGTCCAGCATTCCACAACAGTAGTGAGTTATCTGAAGAAGTTGTTGACCATAACCATTTACAGCTCAATTTAATATTGTGGCCTCGCAATGTATACTTCATTTTTGTACTTTTCTGCTAGATGGTTAAGACCTAGATACAGCAAGATTTTGTTTCTTATGAGGTCAGTAAAGTCCACTCAGGGTTTATCTTGTAGTCCTGTACCTTATTCTGTAGATACTTTGTTTGTGTCATCCATGTGGATGAGTCACGGCCAATGCTTGACCAGTTTGCTCTTTGTGAGAGCCTGAGAGAGAGTCTTCTCTCCATGTGACTCTCCCCAGGCACGCTATAGAACTTCGATCTCTTGAAAGTTAAGAATCTTAAAGAGGGTCCAGGTCCAGCTGGATGGGCTGAAGAAGTAGTTCAGCAACAGAATTGCTGCTTAGCATGAAAGCAAAAGAGACAGTCACACAAAAGTTGAGGCAACCTGAAGATTTCACATTGGAAACCTAGGTCCAGAGAGACAGCTGAGCAGTCTAAGCACCTGCTTAGGCAACTTCAGGGACTAGGGCTCAATTCCTGGCACCACATGCTGCACCACCACATTCCCCTCAAACCCCACAAATCTGCTGAGCTGGCCACCAAGTCCAGGTGTGAAATCCCAGCACCGGGGAGGGTGAAAACAGAAGGATCACTAGGAATCTGAGCTGCATAGTGAGACCCTGTACCAAATACATTAAAATAAATCTAAAGGAGAAAGGAAGCATTTTTTGTTTTAACAGTTTAGGTTTGGATAGCATTCTCATTAATAAAACATAAATTTACTTTTGAACTTCTGAGTTTCAAGAGCAAAATAAAAACATTATGTAATGTATTGCTCCTGCTAACTATAAAAAGACTGGAATGCTGGGCATGTTGGTGCACACCTGGAATCCCAGTGCCCTGGACACTGATAGAGGAGGACTGCTGCACATTCAAGGCCAGCCTGGGCTACTCAGTGAGCTCAGGGGCAGCAAGACCTCATACAAAAAAAAAAAAAAGAAAGAAAGAAAGAAAGAAAGAAAGAAAGAAAGAAAGAAAGAAAGAAAGAAAGAAAGAAAGAAAGAAAGGGAGAACATTTCTTAGCATTAAGCTCTGATCTATTGATTAATTTACAGATAGATTTGCTTTTTGTTAGTGGGGATTAAACAGTATCCTTGCACTGAGCAACATCCCTAGCCCTTCTGTTTTTTATTTTATTTTATTTTGCTAAGTCATTCAGTTGTCTCAGCTGGGTTCAAACTTGCAGTCCTTCTGCCTTGGCTTCCTTGAGTGATGGTATTACAGCCATGCACCACCATGGACGATGGACGTTAGATGAATTTCTACATAAGAAAATAGTCCACATAATTTATTAGACAATCAGAGGAATTTCATGAGATGGTTCACTCTTACTGTGACTCCTGCAGTGCCAGTGGAGAAGTTCACTTTAGTGTGCGTGTTTAAGCGCTGTGTTGATCATCAGTTCTTCCATCCATTTGCTAATCTGCTATGTATCAGGCATTGACTAAGCGCTAGAGACAAATCCACAAACAGTAAGCCTGTCTCACTCCTTGTGGATCAGTAGCAATCAAAAATTAAGCCCAGAAAGAAAGAAAATTGGGATGGGGGCAAGGAGAAAAGAAGGAAATACTGCTGGTTTCTATCAGTTCATTGAAAGGAACAGTGCTTATATTGTTTGATGAATTTTGTATTCTTATATCTGCTGGTCTGAGCAACTACTTTGAAGGTAACAATATGCAGTATAATAACCATTGTTAATTTCCCATCATCTTGTTTTGAAATTCTCTATCATTTTCACTTTTGTAAATTCTCTTTAAAATAAATTTTTAAAAAATTAAGCGAATAGCATAAATACAATTATTTGTCATTCTGGAAACTGCCACACAGACAAAATCTACAAGGTATGAAGTATAACAAAGGTCGGGGGATAGGAAAGGAATCAGAGAGGTCTTTCCTACCACAGTGACTTTTAGGCAGACATCTGAGGGATAAATAAGAATTAACCTGGGATAAGGGAGGAAGGCAAGAGATATTTCTTAGACTAAGGAAACAAATCTACAAAGGGCATAAGAGATATTGGCAGGGCAGAACATTGGAAGAATATGGGGATGGAAACCAAAATAAAGCTCAAGAAATGAGGTCAGCCTGATGGGTCTTGTAAACTGTATTCAAGATATTTAATCTTATCTGAAGAATAAGGAGAAGACACTCCGAGAGTTCTATAGCCAGGAATGACAGCTCAGATTTGCATCTTAATAATTTTCCTCTTTAAACATAAGGGAGATGGGGACAAAACATTCTGGAATTAAAAAAATTGGAAGATGATCTATCCCTTATTTGCTTTGCAGGAGAACTATAAGGATATTTGCATTTTAAGAGGCTGTGTCTCTAAATAATCTTTCTTACATTTTTCAAATGTTACACAACACAATAATTGAGCACCAGAAATCTCAGCATGGATGGAGTGGCCTTTTCCATAAAGGAGCAGATAGTACATATTTTCCACTTTGTGGGTCAGAGGATCTTTGTCAGAACTGTTCAACTTTGCTACTGTAATATGGAAACAGCTATCTGAGTCCAATTTGTGATGCTACAGCAAAAATCCAGAAGCTGGGTACTTTGTGAACAAAATAGACTTGTGTACTTTTATCTTATAGTTATGGAGGTTAAAGAGTGCTCAGCTCCGATGAAGATATCATGATTAATTTCATCACTGTGGGAAGAAAGCTTACAAAAAAGGTCATAGGAAGGAGACCAGAAAGGGGACAAGACTGCTTTTCTTTATAGCAGCTCACTCTTGGGGGAACTAATCTCCTACAAGGCCTGATCCACTCCCTTAGGAAAACATGAATCCATTCACAAAGGTGCAGACCTATGACCTAATTACCTCTCACTATGTCTTGCCACTTAACTGTGCCACCACTCAACACCACTGAACTGAGGATGAAGCCTCAGCATATGAACCTCTCAGGAAAAAAAACACATCCAAACCACTGCAGCAACCACATAGAGTATGAGTGTAGCTGCATTCCTAAATTTACAGATAGAAGAGGAAGCAGACTTAGTACCTGGGCAATACTTTACTACCAGATCTAAATCAGGAGGCATCAAAAGGATGACTGTGATAGAAGATTTTTGCTGGTCAGAGTAACTGCCTAAACAAATCAACCTCAAATGGAATGACCAGAGGCCCTTGAGGCATTAGTTCTGAAGAGGACTGCATTGTGAAGGACTTTTGGTGTGAGTCGAGGACACTGACTGCTTAGTTCTATGATTACAGTAATATACTAATGAACAGGCAAATCCTCACAAAGTGAAGATTCAGTTAGTGACTGTTGTCTTGTTTTGTCTTTTTGAGACAAGATCTCACTGTGCAGTTCAGGCTGGCCTTGAGCTCACTTTGTAGTCCAGGCTGCTCTCCAACTCACAGAGATCTTCCTACCTCAACCTCTGAGTGCTAGGATTACAGGCCTGCGCCATCATGCCTGGATGTTTATGATTCTTTTTTGTTTTGCCTTGTTTTTGATATGGGGTCTTGCTACTCAGTTTGAACTCATAGTGATCCTCCTATCTCAGCCTGTCCAGTGCTGAGATTATGGGCATGTTCCACCACACCTGGTTTCAGGCCGGCACAGCATGTGGTGCTGGGGTTCAAACTGGGAACTAGCATTTGCCAGGCTGGTGCTTAGACTGCCAAGGTATCTCCTCAGCCCTATTTATAATTTTTGAGACAGGGTTTCACTGTGTAGAGCAGGCTGGCTTTGAACTCACAGCCGTCCTCTGCTCTCAGTCTCCTGAGTGATGGATCACAGGCATGAGCCACAATGCCTGTCTAACACAGCTACATCTTTCTAGCCCTTTGCTTTCCTCCACGTGGGCCTTGAGGTCTTGCTTTCATTTTTACCAAAGGCATAATTCTTTTTAAGCAGTGCTGGGTCTGAGACCAGGGTTTTGTGTATATGAGGTGAGGACTCTACCTTGTAGGGACACCTGTATCGCTGCATATAATTTTTTAGTGTATTTTAAGCAAAATTGACCTCTTTATAATAAGAAGGTCCCCCAAAGTGTAAAAAGTTCATAAAGAAAATAAGAAAGAATGAGCTCTAGTGTCAGATTCTCACTCATCCCAGGTGTGCTCATCACTGATGAAGTCATCTCTTCTTTCTTCTTCCTTTGGACAGTACTGTGGTTGAATGTTCCCGCTGAAACTCATATTGAAATATAGTTGCTGGAGACAGCATTAAGAGGTGGGACCTCCAGAAGCCTGGAAGGCTCAGGCAGGACTGGAAGTTTAAGCTTAGCCTTTATAATTCAGTGGCTAGCAAAACCTTGTTTCAAATTGAAAAAATTAGAGCCAGCCTAATAGCTCAGCAGATTAAAGTGCCTGCTTAGGCAGATGCAGTGGCCCGGGTTTGATCTCTGGTCCCATGCTGGCCTCGCCCCCGGGGCACACTGAAACTGTGATTAAGACTGAGTGTGGTGGCACCTACCTGTAATCCCAGCTCTTGGGAGGCTGAACACAGGCAGATGACTATGAGTACAATCTTCTTGTAGATGCTTACTAAAATACAAACAAACAAACAAAAATCAAAGAATAAAGAAAGGCAGGGATATAGGGTTGGGATATAGCTCAGTGTGAAGGGCCCAGTTTCACTGCTCCATGCCATAAAAAACAAAACCAAAGTGGGACCCATAGAATGTGATCATGAGGGCTCTGCTCAGGATGGGTGAATGTCATCCCTGGGTCATGATGCTGGCACACCACATTGTAGGAGTGGATCCCAAAAGAGCTTGGTCTTTGTGCCCACCCAGTGCTCACCAGCACACTACTCACTTGCCCTTCCGCCCCAGCCAGCACTTGGCCTTCTGGGCCACCACCGCTGAGCTAAGTACATTTCATGAATGATCCAGTCTAAGGTACTCTGTTAGCAGCAGAAAAATAGACTAAGATAATGAGTACAATAAAAGCTCATCAAATTGTGTTCATTTATTTTTTACATATTTGGTACAGGGTCTACATGGTCTACAGGGTCTTACTACATAGATTGGACACATAGTGATTCTCCTGTTTTCAGTCTTCCAAGTGCTGGGATTATAGGCACGAGACACCATGCCCAGTCTCAATAGCCATATTAATGCACCCTGGGGGCAGCGCCAACACAGCAGGCTGGATCCAGCCCCTACCTCTGCCTAAGCAGGTACTTTAATCCTCTGAGTTGTTTGGCTGGGCCTAAATTGTGTTTAAGACTCTTTGTTACTTAAGAGAAATGTGCTTCTATTACATATGCATGTGTCTGGGGACACAGTTGTTGACTGTATGTCTATAATCCAAGTCCTCTGGGAGACTAAGGCAGGAGGATCACAAGTTGAGCCCAACCTGGACAACTTAGCAACTTAAAGAGAACCTTTCACACAAAAAAGTATTAAAAATACAAAATTTTTAAAGAAGGTTTGGAGATGTAGCTCAGTATAAAGGCTCTAAACTCAGTCCTCAGTACCAGAAAAAATAAGTATAGATTGTTATTATAGATTTTTTAAATTGTTTTGCTTTTCTGTTCATTTTTGGATAAAGAATCAACAACACAGTCCCAACATTATTAATCAAGCTATAAGTCAGTTGAATTCCTTTGTAACCCAATATACTTTAATTCACACAACAATAAAAATATTGTTGCAAGATAGAGTTCACATACTTCAGAGTAAGTACTAAAAGGTCCATGCCACAGTAAAGAACAATGGCACAAAAATTCTGGGGCTATCTCCCAGAAGAGTACTCACAAGTAACAGGGCTCAGTATGTATTTCTTGAATACCAAACGCCTTTCAATCCATAGCAACCATACTGGTTTCATTGAAAAGATGCTAACTTATTCAAATACATATTGTTTAGAAGTGCCATGGCAGTATCTATGACATAAAATACTTTCTCTTCTAGATAGGATAAGAAGGCCTAAAATTTACAGCAAATATGTAGATAAATGTCTCAATGGAGAACCGAAGACAAAGAATGCATTTTATCACATCTAATAACAGGATTTTTCAGACAAATCCCTACCTTCCCAGAACAATGACTATTTTGCTTGCCAGCATATTCATAACGCTGAACACATGGCTTAGTAAACAGTGGCATCAATAAATATTTGAGGGCTGAATGAAGCCTGATTGTGATTTGGAGGCAGTAAAAGCCCTAATGGGATATTAAAAATCTTTATCATCATCAAAATCATGGCTCAGCTAAGTGGTGTTTATCTATGGAACCAAAAATTGATGAAACATGAATAAATATTGCAGAAGGAGTCTCCAGTTATTTTTAACTGTATCTTCCCCCACTTCCATAGATTGAAAGTCCCCTGCAAAGGCCAGTAGTGGAACAGTGGTGTTTTAACTGCTCTTTCTAGGCCATATAGAATAATAAATGGAGAAACCAGACCTGCACCACATAAAGAAGATACCCAGCCTAGCATGGTGAGGAATTCTAAGACTAACTTATTAAAGATGACACTCTAGAAGATGGCTTTGTTGTTGTTTGTAGAAGTGGACACCAAATCCAGGGCCTTATTTCTGAGCTATGTGCCACCCTTATTGGAAACTTTTAAGTGTCCTTGGTAAGAGCCAAGGGTTGGGATGTAGCTCAGTGGCACAGCACCTACTTGGCAAGTGCAAGGTCCTGGACCACAAACATACACACACACACAAAAAAAATTCAAGCTGCGCATGGTGGCACCACTGAGGAATCCACCACTCAGGAGGCTGAGGCAGGAGGATTATTGCAAGTTTAGACCAACCTAGGCTACACAGTGAGCTCAAGGCCAGCCTGAGGTGCATAGTGAGACCCTGTCTCAAAAAGAACTGATGCCATTACAGGATGGCTTGGATAATTGTACTGCTGATTTCTTCTGGTCTACAGAGGGGAACAGTCACTGCTTAAATCTTTCTTTTTTTTTTTTTTTTTTTTTTTTTGTCCTTTTTAATTTCCTATGATCCCCCTCCCAATTTTCCAAGCTCACGTCTGGTAATCTGAACAACTAATTTGAAGACAACATTATGCAACACAGCACCCATTGTTGAATTCCTATTGATTTGTTTGGTGAAGTTGTGTATCGTTTGTAATTTTTTTTATTGTTTTGTATTCTCTTTAGACAATAATAATTATAATAACAATAATATTAAAATATATAACAGATCCAGTTATTTTATTTTTTATGTTTAGGAAAAAAATAAAAAGGAGCCAATGTTCAGCAGCACATAGCTTTGGGGGTTGCTGGGAATGGACCCCACAAGTCTCATGCATTCTAGGCATGTGGTTCACCAATGAACTACATCTATAGGCCTGGGCAGCTTCTACCGTAACGTAATAAACAACGCAGAAAGAAGTTAATATAAAACACATGCAGTGAGCATGCGCACCCAAGTAGGACGTGGGTGAAGAAGCTACACACAGAATTCCCAAGTGAAATGAAATGAGGAGGGAAGGAAAAGCAGAAAGTGACCCAGCCTCTGGCCTCTGGTCCCTGAACAGCCTCTGGGAACATCATTTCTGGCAGTTTCGAGAGGTGATAGGATTATTTGCATTTTTTCTAGCAAAGTAATGCAGCCTGCAGTCCTTCTAAGTCACCCAGATGAATATTTTTAACCCAAGTCTTTAGAGCTCTCTAAAGGCCCAGCAAGACCTATGATTTGAAGTGTAAGAAGGAAGTCTGCCAAGCTAACTCAGAGGCACGCCCTCCTCCGTGGTCCTACTTCCTCTTCTGCAGTGCTAAAAGTGAACTACCAAAAAGAGACTTATGTTAGCCCAAAATTTAATTAACAAAGTAATGAAATCATCAGACCCAGCAGGTGTAATCAAAACAGGACAGAGCCACCACCGGAATGGCCTAAATCAGAAAGAATTAAAGGCCACAGGACTCGTCCTGAGGAGCATGCGGAATGGTGAGGATAGAGGCTTCCCCTACACCAAGTTTCCTGGTCCTTGAGTCTCCAGTTTCCAGCCTGCGAAGTGGCTGACGCCTAGACTACCTGAGGAGTGAAGCCCTCTGACCTACCTGTGGGCTTGAATTGGCTTCATTGGCTTTTGCAAGTTCTCTGCATTCCCTGGATCCCAGTTCAGAACCACAGAACCTTCCTGTGTCCCCCAAGGGGAAGTTGAGTACATAGGATCCCTGGAGTGGTGAGTGAAGGTTCATCTGAGTTCTGCCCACCCCCTCCCTGTATCAATGAGCTCTTTAGGGACATGCAAAGCACGTTTTATGAGATCTGTGATCTGCATTACCTGTCTCACAGATGGGCATTCTTACTAAAACATATTACAGCTTCTTCTGTGGCTGACTTCTCTTTGGAAT
>PVKA01047654.1:0-14203 GCA_004027165.1 Ctenomys sociabilis
GGCTGAGCTCACAACCCACCCCCGCGAAAAAAGAATCCGTGATGTGTAGCGAGACACTGTAATAAATAAAGGAATTTAAAAAAAAAAATGAATAGAGGGATCTGCTCTAATAGTGTTTGTAAATAGAATATCATGTCTGCACCTTGTACAACAAATGACCACTAAGAAAACAATATGCAATGTATTAATGATTGAATCTTTCTATGAATTTGATTTGAAACTGTCTCATTGCTATTTTTTCTTCAATAAAATTTTAAAAATATTAATTATAATTGAATATTTTATAACATTTTATCTCTAACAGAAGCAAAGAAATTCAGTGAAGACAGAGAAAATTTCTGTGATCATTAATCACTGGATCTTGCCGGGCACACAGCACTACACACACTGTACAGTGCATGCTTTCTCGTGTATATATTGAGCATTCACTAGCATAGACCAAATGCTAGACTACAAGTATGCACTGTAAACTTTATGAAAAATTGAAATTTTATGACGTCTGACATCTGGAAAGAATAGAATTAAATCTGATACAAACACAGTGGTAGCCATAATTCCCCAAATATTAGGAAATTAAAATGCATACTTCTAAATAACTATGGGTCAAAGACAAATTCACAAGGATATACAGAAAAGAAAATATTTGTATAATAAAAATACAACATTTAAAAGCTAAGATTAGAAGAAAGTTTATAATATTTTGTAACTTTGTAGACAGTCTTAGAAAATTAAAAGCAATTTAAACATTCATGTTTTATGTCCTTAATAAAGTAAGTAAACAAAGAAAAGAAAACACCTAATAAGCAACAGTATAAAAGAAGAAAAGAACTACAGGATAACGAGACCAAAATGGTTAGTCAGTGGACTAAAATGCCTGCTTAGGCAAGCGAAAGGGCCCTGGTACCACATGCTGCCCCCAGGATGGGCTGAGCTGGACACACACACACACACACACACACACACACACACACACACACACACGCACACGGTTAGTCACAAGAAATACTTCCAAGGTCTAAAGGCAAGACTACTATACAACCTATATACATAAATTTGAGGACTGCAACATCCTGAGACTGGAATGGCAAATTAGGGAGCTGCAGTGACCAATTCATGCCATGAAAGCCCAAGATTTGGGTTTTCTCTCTGTTACAGTTTTTTCAATTTTTCTATGAACTTTAACCACACTTCTAACTCCTTATGCACTCATCAAAATACAAGGTATAAAATAGCCTGCTTTGTTGCAAAGTGTTCTTTATCTACTTTATATAAATATACAGCTTATTTCTGCAATAATATTACCTCTGATACACCACAAAAATGTTTTATTAAAGAAAGTGATATGCTTTGCATTTTTCCAGAGTTCTAGCACAAAGCAATGATATAATAACAGATGATAGAAAATTCAGTTCTACCTGCTTACATTGGAACAGAATATAAAATTATGTGTCTCTTGTTATAAAAGCTTCCACCAAATAAAAATGCTGAAGAAGCATTCAAGCTAAAGCTAAATCATAACCTAATGCATTAAACTCTTTGAATACAAAAATATTGGCAACTGATCTATTAATTAGCTTCTGTTTATAAAGGAATTGCAAGAGGAAAATAGATTGCAAATATTAATTTGTCCTAGTAGAATTAATAATTATTTCTGTAATACAGCTGCATTAACTTGAAGAGGGAACTATACTGTTATTTTTAATATAATCAAGGTTTAAAACTTTTGAGTGGTAACATTAAGACTTCCAGGAAAACTTTTCATGAGACAAATGTGTTTGGAAAGGCACAACCTCCAAACAAATGCAGCCCAGGTGCCCACTTAAGAACTTCTCAAAGCAGACATTTCTCAAGGGAAGAGAAAAAGGCTGCAGGATCCAACATAGCCTTGTATCAACAGGCTACATTCTTTACATGTCCTCCTTAAAATTCATTGCATAGGTTCAGTAGGTTATGGGCCCACAAGTGTCCTACTTAAAAATTTAATTATTGAAAGCAAATCTCTTGTAAAGCATTGTAAATGAACAGCTCAAAAATTATTGTGTAGTTAGCAAAGTGTAAAAGGGGGTTTGTAGAAAACAGGCACCAAGAAGCAGAAGAGAATTCTTCCCTATTTAATTGATTTGCTGAGGTCCAGTCTGTTATACACGTCACACAGGGAAGTAAAATCTTGTTTCACTTTATAGGGTCATAACGGAGCTGCACTGAATCATCCTCCAGTTAGAGTGATCTGAAAAGCCAAAGTCTAGAAAGTACATATAATTTAAAATGACTTTTGGGGAAAAATCATCATCAAAACAGCATTATTTTACTTATTTATTTTGGGTGATTTTGTGATAATAAGTAAAAAGGATGATTCACATAGAAATTTATGCCTTCACTGTCACTGTTATGGTTATAACATCATTATTAAATAAACATAATTACTGGGATCTAATTTTTTCTAAGATATTTGATTTTTTGCTTGGTTTTGAACTAAACTATATAGAATATATATAGATATATATATATACATATTTATTTTACAAATATAAAAAGTAATTTTCTGAAAAAAATAAATACCCGCATTTGCCTACATTAAAGGAAATACCTAAAATTAAACACCAATCTTAAGAATCTGACTTTTAAGGGAGACTCTTGTCATTTAGAAATGTTATCATTCTGTATTATTCTCTATTTTTCTTATCACTGTAATGAACTTGTCAAATGTTGCCCTCATCAGGCCAGAAAAGGATTACAAATATGTTTCGGCAGTTTCCAGCAGCTAAAATTCTGGCTGAATCACACACACTGAAATTTCTGAACTTAGAAACACGAGTTCTAACAAAGACAATTTCAACAGACAATTAATATAAATCTAGGCCATTTTCAAGCCCAGTTTGAAATCTTGAAAGAGAGGGTAAGAGGAATAAGAGAAATACTAAGTTACTTCAGCCATCACTTTCAAACCCTAATCCTTTGGCTTCTAGGGACTGGCTTTGGTCACTCCCTCTGCTTACAAACTTTCAAGGGCTTCTCTTGTACTTACAATAAATCCAGATCTCACTCTGTGAGTTCCACCTCGTGTGGCATGGGCGGCAGCCTCACCTCTCTCTACCCAGCAGGCATCCGGGCACTGGCACATGGTGGCTCTTTCCTCTTTCCAGACTTTGCACTCACTGACAGCTTGCCCTTTCCCTTTGCCTGCACTCTCCCTAGAAAGCAGGTTTCTCCTCCTCATTAGGACTCCACCTAAAAACACTTCGAAGACAAGTTCCTGGCTACCTAAAAGTAGAATTGTATTGCTTTTATTCTAAACACTTCATTAGCTTTACTCATGAGTTTTAGAGCAATTTGTAATTACTTCAGTTGCTTATTGATTTTTCATCTAATTTAGATTATAGATTGTGTGAACTTGAAAGGTGAATTATGAAATAGGTGAAATTGCCACTCCATCTATGGCACTGGCTAAGAGGCAGGACCTACACCAGATAGTTCACTTGTGTACAGTTTCCTATTATTTTTAAGCATATTTGGAAAGTTTAACAAGCCTACTTATTGGCCAGACTGTCCTGCCTCAAATGTCAATTTGTTTTCTTCTTTCAATCAAGTGAAAGCACTGAGAGTGATGAAAGGAGGAAAATGTAGACATCTGTGGAGGATAAAGAGGATAGCGCTGCCTGACAGGTTGTGAGTGAAGTAGTCAAAGATGATTTCAGCATGTGAAGGAGTGGAAGAATGAATCTTGTCTTTACTAAAGAATAGTAAGGCGAGCATATTGGAGAGGAAGAGTCTGATCTCAGTGGGAGAAGAGTTATGTTTGAAGTTGCTATATGTTCGGTTAAATAAGAACCAAGTGCAGAGGTTAAGTACCTCTGAGTAGAAAAGAAAACAAAAATCAGGCTGGCAAACGACCACTGGAGAACAATGCACAAATGTTTATTATGGTAAACTGTACTAGCTGAAGTAATGGAATAATCAACTCTGCTTTTCAGATACATGTATACTAAGTGAAACTCATCCACGCACTTTTGCTGAAATTGAGATTCTGTGGGATTCATTTGGTTAAGATCTCTGTTCTCCACAAGTCCCTCATCTTAGCTCTTTAATAGAAGATCAGAGTATTGACAGGTGTAGACAAAGGAAGGGGTGTAGAAAGAAAAAATCATGATGTGTGTGTATAGACAGTACAGTTGGGATAGATAACGCTGTGCTTCTACATAATTCTGTGAGAGGCAAGATCTGCACTAATGGTGGTTGGGCAGGATATTATGTCAGCTTCAAGTACTATGGACAACCGCTAGGAGAATAATTATTGAATTTTTGATATAATTCAGGTATAAAAATAACATAAGTAAGCAGCTACACTCTTAATTCACTGATAAGAGATATCTGCTAAAATAATATCTGTAAATATCATGTATGCACCTTGTACAAAACCAAAACATTATGAAAACAGTTTGCAATGTATTAATTTATCGAATCTGTATGGTTAAGGTGTCTTGAAACTGTCTGATTGACATTTGTATTTCAATAAAATAAATAAATAAATAAATAAATAAATAAATAAATAAAAATAGAAGATCAGACTTAAATTTTGCTGCTGAATCCACAACAAATGTTTCTCCTTCACGTTCTTTCTGTTTTTGAAATGTAAAGCGTTGTGTTTGCCAAATACTAAACATTAATGGATGGATCTATTTTGGTTTTCTAGAGAAAAGTGGTGCTCTTGATTTTTCTGTATCTAAGGATCTGACCCTTAAATTATATAAATGCATGGGATAATTGATCCTTTTCATGTCTTCCTTTTTTCCTTCTCCCTGTTTATTCTTTGCAAGTATAAGAATCTATTCCTTGCCAGTTTATTTACCTGAGTTTATTAGGCAATTTAGAAGCATGGCATAGGATGCATGAGTGTACTTTTGAAGATAATACTTATTCAGTTTTAGATGGAATGATCACTTTAAATAATACTATTTTAATTGCTATTTTTACCAGTTTTCATCTTAAATGTGGATATTTTAGAATACTTTAAATTTTCCTTTCAAATGTATAGTTATAGAAGAAGAAATAAATCAGTACAAAGAACATATTTTAGCACAGCTGCTTGAGCAGAGGGAAATGGATTCCTTGTAAATTTTAAATGTTGGTCTTTCCAAAATAGAAGCTAATTCTGGGGTAGAGGAGGGGAGAGATAAATTATTGAAGATAGTAAAAAATGGCCTATGTAAGTCAGGATTCTGCAAAGAAAGGTGTGTGTGTGTGTGTGTGTGTGTGTGTGTCTGTGTGTCTGTGTCTGTGTGAAAAATAAGGAATTGCTTCAAGTAGTTATGGAGACTAACAAGTCTCAAGATCTTCCATTGAAAGCTAGAGATTCAGGCATGATGAAATACAGGTAGCTCTATTTCTAGTCTGAAAAGGACTAGAACCAAGTTCCAACCTGCAAGCTTCTTTTGCTTAGTTTGTGGTCAGTATATTAAGGAGATATTCATACATTTCAACAACTGCTTAAATTCTAATATCTAGGTTTAAATATGTGAACATTTGATGACTTTTAAACATATGAGAAAAGCAATTAATCACAATTTATATACTATCAACATTAAATTAGCTACTTTGAAGCATAAGTGGCTTGAAGTAACCATGGAACATACCTAAGGAACTTGTCTTATACACACAAATTACCTTTCTAGCTAGTCTTTTCACTAATTTCAAAGTTACTCAGCTCATGAATCAAGGGCTTGTCATGGTCCAAAGAGAGATAGAAAATATATAAGCAGGACTAGTCAACATAGTTTTATACATATAGTCTAAAAGATGGCCAGCAGCAGGAAATGCAATTCTAGAAATGCAAAACCTTAAGAAGTAGCATATTGTGACAGAACCCTTCATTAGGAAGGCATCATTTCTATCACTTACACTGTAAGATAAATTATATTTTATGCCAACTTCAAGTAATAAATTGAGACTATAGAATGGAAAAGCACTGCAGTGAGTCCTACTTAATACAAATAACTAGACAGATCAACACTTCTCCACACACGTGCCTTTTTCTGATTGCCAGTTAAACACAGAGGCTTAATCTATAGCTCAGTAGAGAAGAGTCACACACTAAAGTCGATATCTATAACTAGCTCAAGCTTGTCTATATACGTAACTGAAATTAATTGCAAGCGATAGACTAACAGATACCAGGGTTAGGTACTTTTTACAGTTATTAACTTATTTAACTTCACCTTACACACTAAAGTCATTATACATACAGAGAAAAGTTGGAGTTTTCATATTTGTGTTTATTCTTTGCTTAACTTTAAAAACACTGCAATAATTAAATATTGAAACAAAAGCATATAGTGTGCATGTGATGACCATAGTCTTTTACACATTCACCTCTACATAGAAAATCACAGAAAGAAGTGTTACTCACTGGCTGAGTAAGAGGTCTAACACTGAACATCACCTCTAGAGTAATGCTGCTCCTCCTCACAGCCTTCTCCATTACAGTCAGGCCGTCTTTTCTGACTTATATCAAAGTCCACTATTGCTACCTGCTTCATTTCATCAGCGAATGATATCTTCTACTTCCTCTTAGACTAGAGTTTTAAAGAGAGCTTATCAGGAGAAAGAAAGCTATTTTCAGGAACATTTACCTTGAATTCAGTTAGGTGACCCTTTTCAGGAAGGCTATGATAAATTGGCATGCCTCGATTAAGCACACACTTGATGTCTCCGTGCTTGAAAATCTGACCAGGATGAGAAGCGAAGACTATGGTTTGGTTGTCAAGAGTGAATGTTGGCTTTTGAAAGCCACACAATGCTTCAACCAGTTGTATATCTAGACACAAAAAATGGTCTCTTCACTGAGTAAAAATGGTCCTTCTGATTGAACACAGTAATAAAATTTTAGCTTATGCAGGTAGGCAGGAAAAGTTTCTCCTTACTTGCAAAAGTTAGCTTTTTTTTAATTTAAGCCTTCTACTGACTAGAGGAAGCCTCCTAAATTAAGAAGACAATCCACTTTACTCAGTGTATTACTCAATATCATTCAAAAACACCTCCCAGACACATGCATAATAATGCCTGGCCAATATCCAGGTGGCCTCTAGCCCAAGCAAGTTGACACATCAAATTGGCAAGCATACGCCACATAAATAAAAGTAGACATTTATTTTCTTGCAAGAATCCATGAAGGATTTTAGTTGGAACAAAATGAACATTTAATTTTTATTCACATATTCTTTTCTTTCCCAGAAGCCCATTTTAACCTTTAGAACACTGTTATAGCTCTATAAAACTATACGGATTCTCAAAAACAGAATCAGGAATGAGAAAATTTTGGTTTCTTATCTTAAGTTTGCTGTTCGGCTTCTTATGCTGTGGATGATCTTGACAAGTCATTTAAAATTGTGAAATTTTAATTTTTTAACTACAAGAACACATTGAATCAAGTATCCCCATGGCTTTTTCATGGGAATGGCTCTTGAAATTGGCTCTCACCTCTCTTATCTACTGCTGTGCTCATTTGCCTACAGTTGAAACAGTGGTTAATAATGTAGAGGGAAAAGAGAGAAGAGCTTCACATTCTACAGCTTACAGTACTCCCCCTAACCATGGCTGGTAGTGACTTGGGAATGCTAACTTGTTTTTTTCCAAGACTCTGCTAACCATGGTAATATTCTCTGCTACACAAAGAGACCAGAACATGACTTTCTGCCCTGGCTTGTAGACACTAGAAGATGTTAATTTGATAATTTTTTACCCATCAATATTTTTAAAAATATTTATGTTTATGCATGGATGTGTGTATGTATGTTCTAAGTCTTCTTTCCCTCAGATTATTAAATCTAATTATTTAAAAATATACTTGAACATGCTTATATGTTTATAATCTATTTAACTACTCATCTCATCACTTACCACTAATATACAAATGAAATCGACTAACAAAAAAGCAATAGAAACACTTGTCCACATTCTGTACTGAAAATGTGGTAATTATCTCCCTGTTGTGATTCACCAAGGCAGCCAGATAGGATCACCAAAGTCCTAATGGGATTCTGGAGGATGGAATTATCCACTTGGACTGTCTACTTGAATCAAATTAACTGATCTTTTTAATGTAATTCTCATTCATGAATTAATGTATAGACATGATTACAAATAAAATATATAGAAGAGGTTCCTGATAGGGAGACTTGCTCAGCAACAGAGCATTTGGCATGAATAACTTCCATTTCTTTTCTGTTGTTGTTGTTGAAGTTAATGTTTACTACAGAGTCTATAGGATCTCACTACACAGATTGGGCTCATGGTGATCCTTCTGTTTTCAGCCACGCAAGTGCTGGGATTATAGGTGTGTGTCATCACGCCCAGTGTCTGACTTCCATTTCTTATTAGTAGATGCCCAACTGACACAGGGTTGGGTTAGATGTATCTTTGACTGTGAAGAGAGCCTTTTTCAGAACACTTTTAGTGATTCAATGTACTTAAATATTTTCGTAATGTATAATATTCTGCCTATATACCTATGCAAGGAAGAAATTATAGGTTTATCTTTGTCTCCCTGCCAGTGACCACTAACTCAAGCCTATTATTTTATCATAATCCTAAACATTGTGACCAAGGGATAATAGAACTCTGAAATGTGGGACTTACATTACTGCTTACTATTCACCAGGCTTATCTTGGCTCATGTTTTATAAATGGATTTTTTCTACCAAATTTTAGAGGTTTTTGCAGCTTTCATAATCTGAACAGTTGAAAAAAACTAAACAAGAAAGAGTAAAGGGAGTCTGATAGTTACAGATATGCAACTTTACATTCTTTTGGTGTGCATATCCTTATCACAACTTCTGCTTGTTTCATCTCCCTTTTCTTATCTTGTGGTGAACTCTTTGTCCAGGTGTATTGAGAATTTTGTAACACACCACATGGTGTGTGAAGACTGAAAATAGCTAGAAGGAATATAGCAGCTCTTCCAAAATCAAGCAGAGATGTTTGTTAACACATTCAGGAAGCCCAGTGTGTTGTTTCTACTGCTGTTACTTTTACAACCATAGCTACCTTATCTCCACGATCTTCTCCAGCACTATTGCAAAGTACTGGTAGGATGGTAACAAGACTAAGAAGCCTTCAGGTTGGTGTCATCTAACTCATACTTCACAAGAATGTCTGAGTTCATGATGAGGAATATTAAAAGAGTTGTCTGGTGAAGTTTTGAGAATAGAATTTAATTGCCACACCTAGGCTCAGGTATAGGGTATGTCACTTTGCTAATTCAGCAGACTTCTTATTCCCAGCCAAGTATGGCTCTGTAAGAACAGCCAAATGGAGTTCAGATCCTTCTTTCTATTTTTTATCTATGGCAAGAAAGTGAAATTTATTGGAATTAGACCATGGGAAAGTGAAGATTGTGAGGCTGAGTAGATCAGATTTTTTTTAAAGCTTTGCCTTTAGAAAAACTTAAAAATCACTGCTTACTGCAAACCATGCCATTTGTAGTACAGCCTTCTCCCCCAAGAATGTTACTAAAATTTTTGTACATGACTTGTTCTTCCTATGATACATCTATCACAGTCTCTCCTTCTTGATATTAGGTTAACAAGTGGTTGATTTATACCTTCTTGATATTAGGTTAACAAGTGGTTGATTTGTAAAATAGTTATGCTTGAAACTATGTAATGATAATGGTTTGTTAGACAAATAGCAAAATTTCAATGTGTAAGACTGGCTTTTCTTTTGAATAGTTTTATACAGGGAAAGAAAACAGAAAGGGAACCACATGACATTAGTTCTGACCCAACAGGCTTAGGTTACTGAACTATTGTGAACAGCGAGAGTTTAGTGACATATCACTTCTGATATGATGGATGCTTAGCAATTACTGATCTTATATTGCACTGACAGATTTGGCACTGAAAATGGAAGCTATTCAGAATGATAAATGGATATGACAACTTATTAAAGATAGAAGGCATGATCAGTGTTGGATGTAGATGTACCCTTTTCAAAAGGAGATAGAAGATGAAAGAAAACAAAAAGGATATTAAAAGTGAAAAGAAAAATTTCAAGAGAAAACACATCTGCAGAACACATTAAATTTTTAAATTATAAAAATTCTAGAAATTTAGCAGCAGCATTGCTTGCGGTTAATGAAAGTATTGTGAAACACATTTGTCATATATTTATAACTCATCAATTCTGTGATTGGTGTTTTCCTCACATCTTCTTTCCAGTTATTGGAATCCCCCTCAGGACTGTACTGCTGATCACTGGAAGTCTCTTGGGAGGGCCCCAGGAACCTCCTCTAAGATCATTGATCTCACCAGTCTTTAGCAGGAACATTTTCACATGAAGTTTGGTAGACTTCTGTGCTAAGTTTTCTCAAATGCAAAGGAAAGACATAGGGTATTAGGACCCTGCTAATATCTCTGGAAAAAAGTTCTTTAAATGTATGTCTCTGTGACTTACTGGTGAGACAAATCAAGAGAAGAGACCCACTGTACCCTTGCTAATGGTATATATCATTCAGAATCATATCTCTTAAATAGTTATTGGAAAACTAGTAGCATCTTAAAAGTAAGACAGTGAAATATCAGGAAGGGTTACTGTTTTTGATTATAAGAGACAGCATGTTCTCTATACCTTCTTGGTGCAGTATTATGCTATGTGCAAATGTTTTATTAGAAACAGGAATTCACTTATGTGTTTATATAAACATATTATGTGTCATGTACTATGTTACTGCCCTTTCCAACTAATGGAGCTAGACCATGAACTTGGAAAGTTTTGTGTACTGTTTTGGCACTGAATGATTTGAAGTTTTAGAAGTTTTCATTAGGATGATATTGAACATTCTTTGGAAGTATAATTCTTATATACCTGAGTCCTTCATGTCACCCCTACCCAGTGCATATGATGTGATGTTCAGAGATACTAAAATAAGATGACCCCACAGAGCAGCTCACTTGGGACAGTTTCTCATAGCACTTCATGAAATCACCCCCCTACACTTAAGAGCTTTTTAAAACACTACATCAGAATTTAAAGTTTCCCAGCCTTACATACAGTTTTCTAAAGCTTTGTAAATCTTCACAGGTTTTTCTCTTTCTCTGGCTGTTCCTAAGGCTTGGCATTCCGATTGCCTTTATATCATTCTTTTTTTTTTTACAGACTGTTATGGTTTACATCAAGGTGCCCCCCCCACCCCGCCTCAAAGCTTCATGCAGTCATGGAGCTTGTGATTAACTCATGACCCACTGGGACTCAGGATGTGAATGCTACACCCAGCCTAAGGAAGATAGCCTAAAGGCAATGTAAGGGGCACAGGCTTGCTCTGTGTAGCCACTGTTGCCTCTGCTCCTCCCTTTGCTCTCTTGCTCTTTGCTGCCATGTACAGCTGCTCTCTCTGCCCTGTGCTGCTCTACCTGGGAGCCAGTTGAGTAGGGGCTGAAACCTCCACTGACTGAGCTAAATAAACTTTTCCCTCCTCCATTTTGGGTGTCAGGTATTTTGTCCCAGCAATGAGAAGAGTAACTGAACACAGACACGGAATAATGGCAGTCCTTAAAATTCTACCCCAAACCTGCTTTTGATCTTACTCTACACTCTTCCAGGCCAATGTCGCTTGTGTCTGTGACTTCAATCACAAGACTATTTCAAATGACTCACAAATAGCACATCTTCCTGAACTACAAAACTGAAGTTCACTGCCTCTTTGACATCTCATTGAACTGCTCCAAAGCACCACCTTAAATTCAACATGCCTATAACCAAACTTACACTTAGAGTCTCTCCCATCTCCACTATACCTTTCCCTCTTTTGTCATTCTTTGTTTTAGAGAACTATACTATTTTAAGACTGGTTACTCAACCTGGAAAAGAAAAAGCCATCTTGACATTCTTCTCTTCTTATAATCATTCTCATATCTGCTCATCAACAAGTATTCAAATGCTTATGGCATAATGTTTATAGATTATGTTACATCATGGTATGTCTATTAATAACACAATTGTGTTTATTGTGAGCCATCCCCTGTAGTAATCTTTAGTGTTAGTGCTTTAATAGATATATAAAATTTAGACATAATCATGGGATATCATGGGTATTTCAAGACATACATGCATTATATATTGTCCACATCAGGATAAATATAATGTCTCTTCAATTATTTATGGAAAAAAATTTGTAAAATTTCCTCTGCATTTAAAAAAAATAATGTATTATTTGTGTCTAGCATTCCCCTACTAGCACCCGAACTTCTTTTTCCTGTTACTTTCTGCCCTTAATCGAGCCTTCCTCATTCCTTTCTTCCACTTCCACTCTCCAGTCTCCTCTCCAGTCCCTGGTAGGCATCATTCTACTCTCAATTTCTATTACACTGAAAACGTGACTGATATCACACAGTACTTACCTTTCCATGCTGGCTTATTGAATTTAGCATAAAGACCTTTCTCATCTATGTTGTCTCAAATAACAATAATCCATCCTTCTGTAGCCAGCAAGTATCCTACTATTCATATATTTGATGTTTTCTTTTTCTAATCATCAAGAAATGGGCAGTTAACATTTTTCCATCTCATAAATAGATCCAAAATAAACAAGTGATTACAGATCTCTCTTCAACATTTTGGCTTCCTTTCTTATGAGCATACACCTACTACTGGATAATGATCACTTTTAGCAATGATCTCATAATATCACAAATGTACCTCCAAAACAAAAATACTATCATTCCCCCATTTCATAAAGACACTAAGATTTAAAGAAGCTAACTTGCCCATCATCACTTAACTACAGCCTTTCACATCTTTCATTAAATCACAATCTGTGACATACATGTATCACACAAACACATGCATACACACACACAACGCATTGGTCCTCATGTTGCCACATCTAATGCATTTACTGCTTCTCAAAGCTTTTGAAATAAAGTTGAACCTTGTGACCACCTCGCTAATCTTATCCCCCAGTGGTTTCACTGACCCAGCCACAACATTGCTGTCCTATTTCTTTAAATCCTCCAGATCATTTCCACCACAGAGACTTTCATATATTGTCTTCTTTGTCTGGCACAGAATCTCCTTCCTCCAAATCTCCTCCCAATTCCATGCCTTATACATCGTGCACACCTCTTTCACAACACATATTATTCACTATATTTTGAAGCTTTCATTCATCAAATGTATCATTAAAGAAAATCTGAGATGAATACACACCTCTCAGAGGATGAAATTAAAGAAGTGAATAAATATATGAAAATGTCCACATCACTAGCCATTTGTGAAATGCAAATAAAAACAACACTGAGATATCATCTCACTCCAGAAAGAATGGTTATCATAAGGAAATCAACCAACAACAAATGTTGGAGAGATTGTGGGGAAAAGGGAACACTTCTCCACTGCTGGTGGGAATGTAGACTGGTACAACCATTGTGGAGGTCAGTGTGGAGACTCCTCAAAAGAGTAGGACTAGAAATCCCATTCAAGCCAGCTATCCCCCTACTGGGAGTTTTCCCAAAGGATCTGGATACATTGTATCATAGAGATATACGTGTACCTATGTTTATAGCAGCGCAATGTGTGATAGCAAAGTCTTGGAAACAACCAAGATGTCCATCACATGAGGAATGGCTGAAAAAGATGTGGTATTTCTATATAATGGAGTATTACTCAGCTATTAAGAATGATAAGTTTGAAACATTTATACTGAAGTGGATGCCACTTGAACATATACTCATAAGTGAAATAAACCAGACACACATGTGTAAATATCGTATAGTCTCCCTAGTATAACAAGCGAAAAGCAGAAATACAAAAGGAAACGTACAACAAGTAAAATCAATTGAGTCAGATAAGGCAAAGTGAATGGCATATGCTGCAGGATACTAAATCAGCTTTTCTTCTGGATGGTTAACAACCTAAGATCACAAGTCAGAGTTGGAGAAATAGAAGAGCCACAAGGCCAGCCAACATTTTGGCCCTAGCCTTTCAAGGTCAGCGAAGACTCAGGACATAGGAGAACCTGTACTGCAACATCATGAGACTCAGGTGAGCTCCAAATTTTCTGAACAAGGAAATTATGGAGCCACAGAGGAAAGAAATTGAAGTTCTAAAGTGTGCCTGGGGAGAGTCACATGAAGAGAAAACTTTCTCTCAAGCTCTCATAGAGAGCAAACTGGTCAAGCATTGGCTGTGACTCATCCACATGGATGACACAGAC
>PVKA01047655.1:0-14215 GCA_004027165.1 Ctenomys sociabilis
TACTGTGGTGCTGGCCTTCAAGGTCACTGCTCCAGGCAGGAGGATGAGGCAATTGCTGGTGTCAGGGGCACCAAACTACATCATCCCATTCTGCTCTGTAATCCAACTCACACTCTGTGGAGTCTGGATGGGGACAAATCCACCCTACATTGACACAGATGCTCACTCTGAACATGGCCACATCATCATCCTGTGCAACAAGGGCTCCCTCACTGCCTTCTACTGTGTCCTGGGATACCTGGGCTCCCTGGCCCTGCTGAGCTTCACTGTGGCTTTCCTGGCCAGGAACCTGCCTGACACCTTCAATGAAGCCAAGTTCCTGACGTTCAGCATGCTGGTGTTCTGCAGTGTGTGGGTCACCTTCCTGCCCGTGTACCACAGCAGCAAGGGGAAGGCCATGGTGGCCATGGAGGTCTTCTCCATCTTGGCCTCCAGTGCAGGGCTGCTGGGCTGCATCTTTGTCCCCAAGTGCTACATTATTCTTCTAAGATCAGAGAAAAATTCTCTTTCTGCATTCAAAAATAAAACACATTCTGGAGGAAATAAGTCTTCTTGAATTTTCCATTCCTACATTTCATACAGTGTGCGATTTAACATGATGAATATATGACTATCATTTATTCTTTAATAGCCTTACATTTGAATGCTTCATAACTATAGCAGTTTTCAATTAGAATTTTATTCTAGTTTGTTCCCTTGATTCTACAATGAATTGTCTAATTTATGATGTTGATTATATTATTCACTACTGTTTTATTTTCCTCTTGAATTTCTCAATACTGCTATCATACTAAGTTTATTCTATAGATCAATATTTCTGAATCTCCTAAACTATTTGAGAATTTTTCTGACATCAGTCTTTAATTTTCCAGAAACTACTGTTTATATTTCATAACAAATATTGTTGATTTTAACAATGTATATTTTAACTTTGGGCTGAACTTGTGAATGTGTAGTAGGCATATTTCCTAGGTAGAATTTATGAATCTCTCCATGTATCTTGTTTATTAATCCTTTGTTAATGTGAATCATGTGTCTAGATTTTTGTTGTACACATGTTCTATATAAATCAGTAGGGAACGGAAACCACGCTGTCTGATTGCACTCACATTGGAATGAAGAATGAGGGTTAGATATTCAGGGAGGGCACTCAAGCATTCCTTCCAGGCCACTGGGGTGCAAGGAGAAGCAGAGGAGGAAAAGGGAAAGGCCAGCCTGCTGCTGGTTGAAACACATAGCCCCTTCACCTGGGAGGAAAGTGAATCAGGTTCTAGTACTCTACAAATCTATGGAGGCTGCGTGTCACATTCAGAACCTTAAATAATATTGCCATTCAGCATATGAACTCTAGTTTATAGTGGTGCTTGATACCAGCCATTGTCCCCATTACCATACACTGTGACCCATACATTTCTCATGAGAACCCATTTTGTTTTCCTGACATCTTTTTCTTTGAAAACAAGAATGCATATATATATGCCTACTGCAAGAGAAATGTATGACTTAACCGTATCAAATACAATAATTAAATTTGTCTCTAAGCAAGGAAATTTCTGCAAAAGTCATGATAAACCCTGAGCATCAAGCCATCTCAGTAAAAGACAATAAGACAAAGACAGGGAGTCGAAAAGGCTTTTCCCCACTCAGCACCATGCAGGGTGGTAGAAGTGGGACCAGAGACAGAAAAGAAATAAAGAAAAAAGCAGGACAAAAACCTCGAACTACATGTGTCCACGTCAGTGCAAACTTCAAAACAGGACAGTATTTTTAGCTTTTAGAACATCATTCAAGTCACCCCTTCCAGAAATTGGGCAAACACTGAATATACTAAAATCAACCTTCACTCTTTGTTAATAACTTAATCAAATCATCCTCCTACTTAGAAAGGAGTAAACGATTAATCAAACATGCTTGCACTGTCCTGAGAGTTCCAAGAGGACAGCACTAAGTCGGGGTCATGATCAGAGATCGGGGTCTCAGGTGCTTAGGATCCTCACTGATGTGCCATTAACGGCCTTGAAAGTCCAGGTACGGAGAAGGCTGCTCAAGCAGAGGGGTGCAGTGTCCAGAAAGCCATGCTCCCTGCTCCCTTTGGACAGCACTCCTAGGAGCTCCAATTGTGTCTGTGAGGTGTTGAAGGGGCGTGGCAACTTTAACTCTGCCCATTGTAAGTGATCCTGAGGTAGTGACTGGTTCCAATTCAGCCTGTGGTTATGGGATTTCCTTGTGTCTGGGACCCAGCGCAGTGATACTGCCCTGGGGGAGGAAGGGGAGCAAAGTGCACAGCAGTGGAGGAGCTGAGGAAGGAAACAATGGGATTTAAGATGGTCAGCCCCAGGTGTGTGGTGGTTCAGGGGCTTAGGAAGCCGGTGTGGCAAAAGCGAGGGGAGCAGCAGGTGAGAGGATAGGCAGAATCTCGTGATTGATAGGCGATAGCCAAATGGTGGGGCGGGCCATAGAGGGCAGGACCTTCGGAAAAGTGGCCGGGTGTTTAGGATCCTGGTAGCAACTCCTAGGCAGCTGCCCCTAAACTGGGAAACCTGTGTCGAGTTTCATGATCTCCTCTCAGGAGCTTGTGGGCTACAGCCTCGGAGATGAGAGCCTGGAGAAACGGGCAGGAGATCCTTCTTGTGGGCACACTGCTCCCTGAAGAGGCCTGAGAAGAGGACAGGTGGTGGTCTCAGCAGGGATGAGTGAATCTACTTCTGTGAGACTTAACCTCTAACCTTGTTAACTGTTAACTGTGGCTGACCTAAGCTGCTTCTGAAATGGTAAGATTCATCATTACCCTCACAGGAAGGGGAAAAGATGATTGCTTTTTGTTCTCTCTTCTTTTATCTTTTCCCTCTAAAGCTGGATACCACACACTTTACCTTTCTGTTCTTCACTGTGCAGAGAGGAAAGGTCAGGAAATGGGATGCCCAAGGACCTGAGAGTAGCAGAGACCTTTCACCTCCTGGGCTCAACCACCTGCTGTGATCAAGTCCCTTTGCTGTCTCAGCTCCTTCATCTATGAAAAAGCTGAAGGAACTAAAAAGGACCCAAGATTGTTGCCACTAAATATTGATACTTGAAGTGGATATTCAAGTCAGGACACCCCATCAACCTACACTTGTGAAGAGCCAAGTCTTCTGAAGAGCAGAAACCAACAAGCCGCACACACCCCATGTCCAGCTGGATATTCGTCCAAATTTTATTAAGTGCACTGGAGGTGCTAAAGCCCTTGTCCTGACACATAGAAGAAAAGAAGAACAAAACAAAAGAAGATTCCTCCTTTATGTGCTTTATCTTCCCCTAGTGGGGAAGAACTAGAAATAAAATAGGTTCAGATAGTACTAAGAGTTATGAATGGATGAAGTGCAGGGTGATGTGATAGAGATGTGATGTAATGCAGCCAGTGCATGGGGTGAAAGTCTGTGTGTGTGTGTGTGTGTGTGTGTGTGTGTGTGTGTGTGTGTGTGTGTGTGTGTTTTGCAGGTCTTGGGACTGAACTCAGACCCTTGCACTTGCCAGAGAGGCACTTATTCCAGTGAGCCATCTCCCAAGAAACTTAAATGTGTTTCTTACACACAGTATATTTTTTAAATTTTGTTTCGTGGCCATTTTGCCAGTCTTTCTGTTGACTGACGACTGATGAATAGAAACCAGTTACATTAATGGTTATCACTCATATGTATTGTCTTGTCTTCGTCATGGTATTTCCTGCTGTTGATTCCCTACTGTTTGCCTTTGTTTAATTGCTTGGTGGCTCCTTTCTACTGTTGTTTATGGATTTGTGTTAATTTTTATCTCTAGAATACCTGTCAGTACTCTTTGTCCAGTTGGTTAATTGTCATGAATTTCTTTCTTGTGGGATTATCTTATTCTTTCATAATTTGAAACATAATTTTTCAGGGTGCATCACTAGTTGTTGGAGGTTGTTTCCTATTCAGACCTGAAACACTTCACTACAAGCTCCCCTTGACATACTTGTTTTTGTTGAGAAATCTGCCATGATTCTGATGGGATTTCGTCTATAGGTGATCTATTTCTTTTCTCTGCCACCTTTCTTAAATGTATTTGGTGCAAGGTCTCACCACGCAGTTCAGACTCATAGTGAGCCTCCTGTTTTCAACTTCTCCAGCACTGAGAACACAGGTGTGTGCTACCATGGCCAGTCTGGTAGCTGGTTCAGTGCAGCACCTAGAGATGGCCTGGCACAGCGTGTGGTGCCACGGATTGAAACCAGGTTCCTGTACTTGCCTAAACAGGCACTTATTCTGCTGAGCTATCTCACTGGCCTACTCTACCAGCTTTTAGTTGATGTGTTCTTTCGCTGAATTTCTTGGGCCTTGATTATTATATAACTGAGTGTATGTTTATTTTGATTATGGATAATTGGAGTTCTATATGATTCAGTTATCTGTAGGTCAGACTGCTTTCCTATGCTTCAGATATGTTTGATGCTCTTTCTCTAAACAGCCTTTAGGTAGTTCACGCTGACTGCTTTTTGTTGACACTTGTCTTACATTGTTTCACTTTGCATTACCTTTCAGCTTGGATACTTATTTCCTGGGTTCCTCATTAAGTTTAAGAAGTGTTTCGTTTTGCTGTCACTAGCTGCATTTCTGTCATCCAGGTCTAAACATCTAACTTCAATTTCATTCAAGCAGTTTTGTCAGATTTCATTGGAATTCTTAACTTTCTGGTTATCTATTTAAATATGATTTTTTGTGTCCTAATTTTTCCCCATAGTGACCATTCAAGGTTTCCATCATTTTTCTATGTTCCTGTATTTCTAGCTATATCTTCTCTAGATATGATTTAACAATTTCTTTATTATCATTTCATTTTCACCCGAGTGATTATTTCTGATTTGATTTCATCTATAGCTTTATGGAGTTATTTCTTCATTTTATTTGTTATCATTTCAGAAATTTCACTTATGACTTATAAGTTCTCTTATGTTGATGTCTCTTGAACTTGCTGTGGGTAGGCTGCATGTCTGAGACTACGTTTTGTTCCTTTGATTTGTCATTTTTGCTTAAAAACATTTTTTTGTTTTGTTTTCTGTGGTGAGGCTTGTAACTGTTGATAGTAGGTAGCTATATCTCAAGTTTCACTGCATCTCCTATAGTAGTCTACACTTCAGGAAACTGAGTTGAGTATAGGAGATTCTTAGTTTGTGTCTGTCCCAAGACCCTACCTTGCCAATTAACTGAGAGTGGGATGTTAATTTTTGTTTGTCTTAGTCCATAGTCTTTTGGTGGAGGGCTGTGGTGAAAACATTATTCCACAGTTTCCCAATATCGTTACACAAGGGAAACAAATGATTACAACAGATATATCATCCTAGCTACAATAGTACAATTAGCAATAGGCAGTCTAGAAACTAAAAAATGTTGTAACTTGATATTTTTTTTTATTTTGGACCACAGTAACAAAGTCTATATTTTTATAAGAGAAATTATTCTAACTCAGGATTTTGTATCTAAAATGTTTGCCCTTGTTAGAGGTTTACTCTGGATTCCCTCCTGGTTTCTTCTAAACAAGATTCTTACCATGTCCTGTACAGTTATTGTACTGGCTGCTTGCCCACAGTATAGGAGTATGGGTCAGGAACCAGGGTTCCTCCAGACTGAGGCTCCCTGAATATCCAAGAGTGATCAATAGGACTTCTCTCTTCCCACATGATGATGCTAGCCAGAGGATGGGGTCTCACCAATCTAAGGAGCTCAGTGAAATTCTCAGGCTCATTAATTTTAAGAGTTGCTCCCACAAACCAAGTAACCTTTTATGACACAGGAAATTGAGTACATCTTCCTTATATCCAACAGGAACTCTCTATTCAAGTTCTTTTTTAGCCATTTATAATAGATAATATAAAAATCATTGTTAATTAGCTATTTCTGTTTTTAAACTCTGTAACATATGCATTATTGTATATTAAGAGTTTTTTCCTTTTCTCTATTCATTTTTGTTCTATGTTTACTCCTAAAAAGGTAAATGAAAATTAACCTTGCAAAATATGTATATCAGCCAGGCATAAGGCCTTCCACCACCTTCTTGCAAGAGCCCTCTACACCTCTCATCCAGCCTAAGCTCAATCCTGACAAGAGTGGGAGACAACTCCTATGCTCCCCTGTGCTGCATGGACCTCCCCAATCAAATATAGACCAGAGCCATGAATGTAACATTCCCCTGCATTCTTGGGACCCTTCCCATCCCTTTCTCTGGGGAACATTCCACCCCTTCCATCCAGCCCAAGCTCAGGCCCTGTGAGTGTGTGAGAGAGCTCTCACGCTCCTCTGAGCCTACTGCACCCCTCCAGAACCAGCCCGGACCTGGCATAGAGTTTCTGGGTAGAAGTCTGCAGCTGAAGTCCCTGTGGAGACTGGGGGACAGAACCACCCAACTAATTCAAGAGCAGACCATCTTACCACAGGTGCACAACAGAGTCACTTACAAGGACTTCAGCAGGAAGGATCTGATTGCAGAAGCCAGACCTAAGTCAGGTACAATGGATGAACTAAATCATAATAGATCTGCAACGGAATTTCAGTAGGTGTGAATGTTATAAAGGCAAAAAAGATCTATACCAAAGATCAGAGGTCAATGCTACACAAAATGATAAAGAGAAACAACAAAACGAAATCTCAGGCCTGAGCACATCCAGAACAAGTGGAAACTGGCACAGAAGAAATTGGGATTCACAGAGTTGAAATGTCTGAAACAATAGCCTATGAAGTAAAGAAACAACTGGAGAAAGGTATAGAAGAACTCAGATCGGAAATACAAAAGAGAACTCTGAACTAATAGCATCTGAAGTAAAGAATCAAATGCAGAAACATATAGAAGAAATCAGATCAGAAATACTCTCTAGTAAAACAATTATTAACTGCTTCTGAAGAAGACACATATAAAAATATAGAGGAGATTAGAAAAATGATGGATTCCTTGAATGAGTAATACAGGAAAGAAATAGATTGCATGAAGCAAAGCAAAACAGCTATAAAGGAACTTAAAATCTTATTCACAACCTTTCAAAACTGTTCGAGTAGAAGTGAAGGCAAAGTTTCAGATCTTCAAGACACTGGCACAACTAGTGAAAGGTAAGAAAAGACCTCTTTAAAAAGAAAAAAACAGGATTGCAGGGAAAAATAATTCATCACCTGCAAGATGATGTAAACATGAGACTAATAGACATCAATGAGAAAGAAGGAGTCAATACAAATAATAGAAAAAGAATATGGGTAGAAGTAATTGCAGTAAACTTCCCAAATATAAGGAAACAATCTGACATTCAGATAACCAAAGCATACAGAAATCCAAATAACTTAAACCCAATTAAAAATACCTGAAATTTATAATAGTCAAGATCCCATAAATCCAGCCCAAGAACAATATACTGAAAGCTTCAAGAGAAAAGAAACAGATTACATTTAAAGGAAAACCCAGCAGAATAATAGCTGATTTCTCTTCACAAATCATGAAGGCAAGAAGAGCATGGAGCTGAGTACTTCAACTCCCCTATGAAAATAAATTCCAGCCCAGACTACTATACCCTGTAAAAATCTCTTTCAAGTTTGATGGAGAAGTGAAATATTTCCTTGACAAAGAACGACAAAGGACTTTCATAAAGGAAAAGCCAACACTACACAGAATACTGAAAAATGTTCCAGAGAGGGAGCAAAATGATCAGAACTCCATGAACAAAGACAGGAAGAAAACAATAAATATGGCAAACAACTAAACACAGGAGAAAAATGAAAAAGAAAGAAACAACAGCAGGAAGATAATGTGCCGATCATTAGTCAATACATCTCATTGATGTGGATGGATCAGTTCATCAGTTAAACATACTGACACAGTGCATTAGGAAACAAAATCCAACAATCTGCTGTATATAAGAAACACAATTCATAAAGAAATTCATAGGCTGAGAGTCAAACAATAGAAAACAATACTGTATATCCCAGCACTTCAGAAAGAAGCAAGGGGAGCAATCCTATTCTCAGACAATCTCAACTTTAAAACAAGAATGACCAAACAAAATAAAGAAGGCCACTATATTCTGGTTCGGGAAAAAATTCATGAAGAAGAGGTAACACTCATAAGTATGTATGCACCAAACACAGAAGCACCCAACTGTATAACATAATCTTAATGACATGAAAAACCTAATATCCAATACCATGATCTTAACAGCAGACATTAGCATTCCCTTATCCCAAAGGGACAAGTGAAGCAGACAAAAAAGGAACAAAGTAACACTACTGAACAGGAGATCGGAACAAATGGACTTACTGGACAATACAGAGTGTTCCTTCCAGAAACAGTAAATACACATTTATTCAGCTGCACATGGGTCATTTTCTAAAATGGACCACATACTAGTCCATAGCTCATGCATAAATATATGTAAGAATAAAGAAATTATCCCATGCAAATTATCTGACTACAGTACAATGAAACTGGAAATAAATGACAAAAAAAAAAAAAAAAAAAAAAAAAAAAAAAAAAAAAAAAAACAACAAAAAACATACGTACATAGAAATTAAACAACACTCAACAACCAATGGGTCACAGATGAAATTAAACAAGAAATAGAACAATATCTATAATTCAATGAAAATTCAACCATAATTTATTGGAATTTATGGCATGTGATTAAAGCAGTTGTCAGAGGGAAATCCACAGCTGTGAACTCACACATTAGAAAAACAGAACAGGTGAAAATAAACACACTCATATTGCACCTTCAACATCTACAACAGGAAAAGTAAACCAAACCTAGAGCCCAAATACAGGAAGAAATCATAAAAATTAGAGCAGAAATTAAGTCAATTGAGGTGAAGAAAACAGTTCAAAGAACATGAATACAAAACCTGATTCTTTGAAAGATTATATAAAATTCATAAACACCTACTGTCATCATCAAAAAGAAGAAAACAAGAAATAAGTAATGAAAACTGTGTAGCTACCACAGACTCAGTGGAAGTTCAGAAGATTGTCAATAGCTACTTTGAAAAACTTTATGCTCACAGAACAGAAGACACAGAAGAAATGGACAGCTTCCCAGAAAGGCACAAACTACCAAAACAGAATCAAGAAGATATAACAACTCTCAATAACCAAATAACAGCCAATGAAATACAAAACATAATAAAATACCTACTGACAAAGAAAAGTCCAAGTTCTTATGGATTCACAGCTGAATTCTACAAGAAATTCATGGAAGATGTAATCCCTATATTCCACAAACTCTTCAATAAAATTGAAGAGGAGGCAATCTGAATAAAATCATTCCTGGAAGCAAGTATTTTACTGATACCAAAACCAGGGAAAGACACAACCAAAAAACAGAACCACAGGCCAATCTCCCTCATGAACATAGATGCAAATATCCTCGATAAAATGCTAGGAAACAGAAGACATCAAATCAGCAAGAAGATTATACACGATGACCAGGTAGGATTCATGCAAGGATGTTTCAGTATATGCAAATCTACAAATGTTATGCACTATATCAGTAGAGCCAAATCGACAAAGCACATTAACTTCTCAATTGATGCAGAAAAGAATTATGACAAAGTCCAACACACAGTGTTTCAGAGTAAATTTTGAGGGGATTTGACTGATCTTAGAAGATAAAAAGTTACATTTCTTATTGTATACGTCCTGTTTTATCTTGATCTTAACAACCCAGGAGAAAAGTATGAAAATGAAGCATAAAAAGGAAGCCATATTAATATGCAGAGCTGTAAATGCTCAAGTCAACATATTCAGACATTTCCAGTCTTCTGGAAGACCCACTACTATTATGGACTAGTTGACTCTATTGGGACATTTTGCTGAATTCATACACCTGCAGTATTTAAATGACAATAGAATAGCCTTCTCTGACAAAACTAACCAAAAACGTGGGATAGAAATGAACAACCATTTGGGATATGTATATTCAAATTAGTTAGCCTAGATATACAGCTCTACCAACTTCCAAGCCTGCCGAGAGAGAGCAACTAGCCTGAGACACCAGGCCGATTCCAGGAAAATTCCCGGAACCCACTCCCAAGCCTGCCGAGAGAGTGGGAATTTGTACTACTCACCCAGCTTCCCGGTTCAGTAAGAGTGGGAGGCAGAGCCTTTGGCTTGTCCCTGTGCACTCTGTACCATCCAGAGTCTCAGGACCCAAGACATCCTAGCCAGAGACCTGCCTGTGACAGCCCAGAAAGACCTCCCAGGCAACTCCATGGAGTCACTGCCCCCAAGCCCACTGGAGTGAGAACTTTTTCTGACTTTCCTGGCACTTGATCCACCCCCAACCAGCCTTCTGAGTGTGAGAGAGAGTTTCTGCACCCCTCAGTGCTCCCCTGACCAGAGAACAAACAGAAGGGAACCACAGGAGTTGCAGCAAAAAGGAACTGAACCCAACAGCTAGATCCAGGCCAGGCATAACCAGATGATGTCAAACCTAATAGACTGGCACCTGAATCTCATTATGTTCTTAGATTACAGCTACAACAAAACTATACCAAAGGTAAGAGGTCAGGGCAATATAAAATGACAAAGACAAGGAGTAAAATGCAAATCTCAGGTCTTGTGTCCACCAATAAATGCAGAGCACAATAGCTCAGCTGAAATGAATGAATTAACAGAGGTGGAAGCAAAGAAACAATAGGAGAAAAGTATAGAGGAACTCAGACCAGAATTAACACCTGAACTAAAAATAGAAATATTTGAATACATAGCATCTGAAGTAATGAATCAAATCCAGATACATCTGGAGGAAACTCAATGATCACCCAGAACAAGTGCAGAGAAGACTATTCCAGCTTAAACGTATGAATTAATAGTGTCAGACACAAAGAAACAGCACCAGAAAGGTCATAAGGAGCTCAAAGCAAAAATAATTTCCAAAATCAAAAAAGAATTCTTTGAAATCATAGCACCTGAAATACAGAAGCAATTCAGGAAATATGCAGAGGAAACCCAATTTTCAAGAATCTCTGCAGAAAAAAAATTAACTACCTCTGAAGAAGACATGGATAAAAAAAAAAAATAGAGGAGATGAGAAACATGACGGATTCCTGGAATGAACAACACAGAAAAGAAATAGAACACAAGAAGAAGAGTCAAAGAGATATAGAAGAACTAAAAATATCAGTCACAAGTCTAAAAAAATCACTTGAACGAAAGTAAAGACAGTTTCAGATCTTGAGGACACTGGTGCAGCTAGTGAAAAGGTGAGAAACAGTCTCTTCAAAACAACGAGAATGCATGAAAAAATAGTCCATCACCAGCAAGATGACACCAGGATGAATAATGTGAGACTAATTGGCACAAATGAGAATGAACGAGGCAATACAAATTATGTAAAACGAATATGGGCAGATGTAATCAAAGAAAACTTCAAAAATATGAGGAAACCTACCAACATACAGGTGACAGAAGCATATAGAACACCAAATAACTTCAACCAGACTAAAAACACACCGACTCATGTAATAGTCAAGATCCACCCAGCACCAGAGACCAGCCACAAACAGCGGGGCCGACTCCACCATCCTCCTCCATCCCACCCACGCCCGCCCCAGAGACCTCCTGAGACAGCAAGAACCACGGCCTGAGACTGCGGCTGACTCCAGCAGCCTCCTGGATCCCACCCGAAGCTCTCCCAGCAAGTGGGAATTTACACGACTCACTAGGCTTCCCAGATCAGTGAGAGTGTGGTGAATCTGAGGGAGAGCCATTGGCTTCTTCCCACGTGTGCTACCCGATCCCTGCCCCCAAGCCCTTCCAGTCAGTGACTGGCCTGAAACCTCAGGACCCACTCACCAGCACCTCCCCGGATCCCCTGCTTAAAGCCCGCTGAGTGAGTGGGAATTTCCCCAACTCTCTGGGCAGCAAAGTTCAGTGAGTGTAGAGCTCCAGGCCTGGCGTGCCTGACAGACTTTTCCCAGGAATTCCCTGCCCAACCCCATCACCCATGGCCCGGTGAAGCTTCAGGCACACCATGCCAGAGAAACATTTCTCAGCAATCCTCTGTCCCACGCCACGGACCAAAACCCAGCACAGCCTGGCCTGTGAGTGAGGGCTCCAGGTCCGCTGAACTGGAGAGACTTTTGCCAGGCTTCTCGGGTTACAGCCTGTAGACCGGGGCCCAGCACAGGCTGGCCAACCCAGTACATCCTACTCAGTGAATAAGATCATCCACTATCCTTTTGTGAGCCCAGAAGACCCACCAAAGCCCAGGCCCACCCACCTGAGGAATGACCTGCCTGACACAGGAGAGCTGACACCGGGAACCAACAGAGGGGAACCAAAGGAGCTGCAGCAAAAAAGGAACTGAACACAACAGCTAGATCCAGGATAGGCATACCTGGAAAATCTCAAACTTAATAGACTGGCACCCGAATCTCATGACAAGCTAAGGTTATAGCTGCACCAAAGCTCTACACCAAAGGTCAAAGGTCAGTGCTATACAAAATGACAAAGAGAAGGGGGAAAATGCAATCCCAGACCTCGAGTCCATCAGGAAGGGCACTAGCTCAGCTGCAATGAATGAACTAACAGATACAGCAGCAAAGGAAAAACAGCAGAGAGCTAGAGAGGAAATAAAATGAGAAGTAATTCCCCAAATTAAAAAAGAAATATTTGAATACATAGTATCTGAAATAAAGAATGAATTCCAGAAACATTGGGTGGAAAAAATATGCTCACCTAGAACAAGTGCAGAGAGCACTATTCCAGCTGATATATATAAATTAACAGCATCTGAAGCAAAGAAACAACAGCAGAAAGATCATGAGGAACTCAAAGCAGAAATAAGTTCTGAAATCAAAAAAGAACTTTTTGAAATCATAGGATTGGAAATACCGAAACAAGTCCAGAAATATACAGAGGAAATCCAACTTGAAAGAAACACAGCAGAAAAAGTATTAATAACCACCTCTAAAGAAGACATGGATAAAAAAATTGAGGAGATCAGAAATATGGATTCCTTGAATGAGCAATACAGAAAAGAAATAGAACACATGAAACACAATCACAGAGATATAGAAGAACTAAAAATATCAAACACGAGTCTACAAAACCATCTGAGTGAAAGCGAAGACAGAGTTTCAGGTCTTGAAGATGCCGGAGCAGCTAGTGAAATGGTGAGAAAGGATCTCTTAAAAACAATGAGAATGCAGGAAAAAATAATCCATCACCTGCAGGATGATGCCAGAATGAACAATATAAGAATAATTGGTATCAATGAAAATGAAAGAGTGAATACAAATGTCATAAAAAGAATTTTGGGAGAAATAATCGCAGAAAACCTCCCAAATATGAGGAAACAATCCAACATTCAGGTCACTGAAGCATACAGAACACCAAATAACCTCAACCCAAGTAGAAACACACCGAGACATATAATAGTTAAGATCCCAGAAATCCAACACAAAAATAATACACTGAAAGCTGTTAGAGAGGAGAAGGAGCTCACATTCAAAGGAAAACGCATCTGAATTACAGCCGACATCTCTACACAAACAATGAAGGCAAGGAGAGCATGGAGCAGAGGTCTTCGAGTCCTACATGAAAACAAATACCCTGCAAACTCTCTTTAAAGTTTGATGGAGAAGTAAAATACTTCCACGACAAAGAACTATAGAATTTCATGATGACAAAGCCATCACTTCACAGGCTGCTGAAAGATGTTCTAGAGAAAGACCACAATGACCAGAACTCCATTAATGAGAATGGAAGTAACCCACTAAACAGGACAGTCAATTAAACACAAGTTACAAAGGAGTAACAATACCAGGTAAATATCATGACAAACATAAGTCAGCACATTTCAATTATAACCATCAATGTAAACGGACTCAATTCTCCAGTTAAGAGTAATAGACTGGCACAGTGGATTAGGAAACAAAATCCAACAATATGCTGTATACAAGAAACACACTTAACTCAAAAGGACATTCATAGGCTCAAAGTCAAAGGATGGAACACAATACTACAAGCCCTAGCATCTCAGAAAAAAGCAGGAGTAGCAATTCTGTTCTCAGACAGTCTCAACTTCAAACCAAGAATGATCAAACAACACAAAGAAGCCATCTTGCTCCATCCCGCCCGCCCCCGCCCAGCTCCTGAGACCGGCCAGAGACAGCGCGGCCGACTCTGCCGTCCTGCTCCATCCCGCCCGCCCCCGCCCAGCTCCTGAGACCGGCCAGAGACAGCGCGG